>VMDR010001579.1:0-120122 GCA_007922815.1 Macrotus californicus
GGTGGAAAGAAGGGGAAGGGTCTAGTTAAAGAATAAGTATAAATGACCCATGGACATGAACAACAGGGTGACGATTAACTGTGGGAGCAGGGGGGGAAAGGGTGGGGCAAGGGAGAACAAGGGGGGAAAATTGGGACAACTGTAACAGAACACCAATAAAAAAATAAAGATGTAAAAATATAGGCATACATTTTTAATTCATATTTTTATTGTGGTGTTATATATATCATAATATTTAACACTTTAACTATTTTTTAAAAGATTTTATTTATTTGTTTTAGACAGAGGGGAAGGGAGAAAGAAAGAAAGGGAGAGAAACATCAATGTATGGTTGCCTTTAACATGCCCTCTACTGGGAACCTGACCTGCATCCCAGGCATGTGTCCTGACTGGGAATTAGAGTGGCGACCCTTTGGTTTGCAGAACGGCACTCAATCTTCTGAGCCACACCAGCCAGGGCTAACCATTTTTAAGTGGACAGTTCAGTGGCATTGAGTACATTCACAACGTTGTGCAACCATGGCTCATTCCAGAACTTGTTTACCATCCCCAGTACAAACTCTGAACCTATTAAACAACTCCTCATTTTCCCTCGCCCCCAGCCCCTGGTAATCTCTGCTCTGTTTTCTGTCTCTATGCATTTACCTATACTAGGTACCTCATATAATATTGTCCTTTTGCGTTTGGCTTATTTCCCTTAGCAGAATGTTTTCAAGGTTCATCCGTATCGTTGCATGCATCAGAATTCATTCCTTTTATGGTTGAATAATATTTCATTGTGTGTATAGACCATGTTTTGTTACTCTATTCATTTTTTGATGGAAACTTGGATAGTTCCCACCCCTTGGCCATTGTGAATAATGCTGCTCTGAACGTGGGTATATAGTATCTGTTTGAGTCTCTGCTTTCAATTCTTTTGGGCATATGCCTAAGAGTGGAAATACTGACAAGCATGTTTTAAATAGGAGATTTCTACATATGTCTCTTTGGCCAAAACTGTATCATGGTGTCTCCTCACAGCAAGTGGATGAGATGGGGCTGAGAATACAAGGCTTTTGGTTTTGTTTTTCCCCATAGCCTCTGTAGTTAAGGCAAGAAAAAGGGGTGAGTGAATCTACTTTTAGTATCTGCCAAAATACTCATCCTAGGTGATGAATCTAGAATTAAGATTCCATACTCCTACAGTAGTCAACATGGGTAAGAACTGATTCCCTATGGTAATTACAATTTTGTTGGTTCTATAAATTCAATGCTGTCCTTTTTTCCTGGATCTAATTTTGAGTGATTTTATGACTTAAAGGAACTGCCTCATCTGGTTTCAGTGGGAATTTAGATAAATCTGCTTTTGATAGGTAATTACCCATGGTTTGGTTTATGTAAAATAAGCTTTCCAACAGAAGGGGGGGCACTCAACTGTAGATAAAGATAATTAAATGATAATTAAAATTGGGAGGTTTAGCAATAACAATACAAATGGGGTAGGGGCAAGATGGCATCTTGAAAAGGAAATCATTTCTATTAGAATGCTCAGAACTAAACACAACTGTTTAAAGGTTACTATTCAAAGATTACTGTTCAGTTACTCCAGTATTTGCTATTTGACTTACGTAAAGACATTCATTAATCACCAGAAATTTGGGGATAAGATCAAGCCATAGCATTTGTAGACACAAGACATTCAGAAAGAAGACTTGTCCTTAGATACAATTTTAAAATTTCCATCAGTAAGGAGAAAATCACCAAAGTGACAATTTTATCAATGATAGATTCAAGAATGGAATGAAGGATGGGAAGATCAGACCATGAATTAGGATTTTGTACATTTTTGACACGTACATGGCTAAAGAAAGAGAAGGATGAGGCTGTTAGGATACCATTTCAGATATATGTAACAAAGCCCCCAAATAACAGTGGGTTGGACAAGAGAGAAGTTTACTTATCCCATGCAAAGATGGTGCAGGGCAGATATAGTGGCTCTGCTCCACAGGGTCATCAGGGACCTTGGCTCCTTCTCTCCCATTTCTTCACATTCCAAGCAGTGGAATAGAAGCAGGGGAAAGGGTGAAGGGCTGGCACATCTCTTACCTTTAAGAGTGTTACCAAAATTCACTTCCCATTGTTTTCAGAGTTTAGACATATGACCACACCTCACTGCAAAGGAGTCTGGGGAATATAGTTTTTACTGTTGTGGTCACATGTCCAGTTAAAATTTAGAGGTACTATTATTTAAAAAAAGAAAGCATGGATTTTGAGATACAATGAGTGGTCTTTGCTAAAATAAAAGTGTTGGTATTATAGAAAATAATTACTGTAAAGCAGATTTAAAAAATTTGGAGCCAGAGGAGATTTTGAGTTTGTGCTGAAACACATCCCTCCCATCCTCTTGACAGATTAGTAACCCATTCTTCCCTATGAATTTGGGGCTCTTAATTACATGGCTAGAGCCAGCTATGGCCCTGCATTAGCCATCCTTCTAAGCAAGACAGGCTCCCAAATAATTACGCTGTTGTAAGAGATGCACACAGAACAAGGCACTCTCTCTGACTGCATGTGCTATTGTAGACTGAATTAGTTCTGTACTATTGCCAATTATTCCCTGTGAAGAGGACAGCAGCCACATCCTTCCCCGTAAACTTTACCTGTGCCTACTCATTGTTCTAATTTGATGCACAGAAAAGCAGTCAACAGAAAAACTAGGACACAGCTGTGGTGCAGGTGGCACCATAGGGAAAGGAGTCAGTGGGTTGGTTGGAGAGAAAAAGCTTCTACTGGGCCGGAAACTACAGGTGGCCCATGGAGGGACAGGTGGATGTAAGAGAGGAAGGTGACCAGGAGAGGGGAAGAAAAATGATCATGAACAAAAGGAAATAGGTTTCTCGCTTCCTAGTGAAAGTGAGGTAGGTCTGGGAAGCTATGAATCTCATCTGCATAGGAATTGAGGCAGGCATACCTCCGAGGTGGCAGAGACTACTAACCTAACTTCAATTTGACCTAACAGAAAGGTAGGAAGTGGAGCAATGCTAGGGAATCACAGCAAGAACCGTGGGGACACCTGTGTTACAGTGTGGAGGAAATCTATGGGAAGCCCCCTGCATATTGTCTTTATGAGGCTCAGCATTCTTCAGCCTCACTGGGACTTCTGCTCCACCCACATCACTTCGCTTTTTCACTCCCCTTACAGCCCTCCTTGTGTCCTCACTTCCCACCTTGCTCACTTTGGATTCCGTGGTTTACCCCTAAAATGACACTCTTACAGAATATTCAATTTACCTGCCCTTCACTTCCTCCATATTTCCCTAGCAAAACCTCAGCTCTGATTAAGCCCATCATTCCCTCCACTCCCTGCCTACCCCTGAGCAGCTGAATGTGACTGAAGAAAAGCCCACAATTGATTCAACTCTGCTCAATCTCAAAAGCCTGTAACCTTGCCCTGCTGTCTGCATACTGCCAGGGTTAAGCTAGTCTCTGCTTCCAAAAATGACTATTCTATACCTTTTCCTCTGTTGTCAGACTGTCAATATCAGATCTCCCCTTCTCATTCTTAGCTGTTGGTCTGGCTCCTTTTTAATTTTTCACTGAATAAATAAAAACAATCTGCAGACAATGACCTCAAAATCTTAAAATAAACCTGCACTGGTGGCCACGCACACTCTGCTTCCTGGTTGTCACAATGAATGTCCCACCTTGCCACAGGCACTGCTTACACACTGGTCACTCACTTCTCGCCTCCCCAAGGTCTTGCTCCTGTGATGATTTTTTTTTTTCTGTATCGTTACCGTCTCCTCTCCACTGGGTCATTCCCCTCAGCATACAAGCCTATTAACAGGTAATATTTCTCAGTTGAGAAAATACCTTCTGATCCCACGTTCTCCTCCAGCAGTAGCTCCATTTCCCTTCTCTTGTGAACAATGAATTCCAGGAGAGGTTTATCTCTGAAGTACCATATTGACAGGGACTTTTCCTGCGCCCCTGGAGCTGATGATTAGGGCTAAAGATGGAGACAAAGAAGAACGTATTAAGAGATGGTTTGACTGTCTCTGTTGTCCCAATTGTCATTTTACTTTTCCTATCGATTCTTAGCCTATTAAAAAAAAAGAGAAGACAGGATCACACAAGTTGAGTTATGACCTCCTAGTGAGGAGGTCTACCCACCACTATCTTCCAAATATATATCTTCAGCTCCAATCTCTGCCACACCCTGGAACTCCATACTTGTGTAAGTCCATCTGTCTAGCTGACATTTCCAATTGGAAATCCAATAGGCATCTCAAATTAGACCTCTTCAGTACAGAACTTCATTTTATCCCCCAAATCTGCTCCTATCACCATCTTCTCCATCTCAGTTTATTTGTCTAGATGTAGCTCAGGTTGAACAACCAGGAGTCATCACTGATTATTCCATTTTCCTTATACCCACATCAGCCTAACCACAAGTTATAGCCATTCCATCTTCAAAATACATCTTGGTGGAACAACGTCTCATCACTTCCACTTGCAGGTCCAAGTCACCCCTATCTCTCCTTTGGACCTCTGTAATGCCCTCCCATCTTCTGGTCTTTCTGCCACAATTCTTGCTTTCCTCCCACATCTACAGTCTGTTTTCCACATAGACGTGAGGGTGCTCTATACAGAGAGCAAGTCAGCAATGTCACCCTCTGCTCACAACCATCCAATGGCATTTATTATACCTTGAACGAAGTCCCCTCCTTGACAAACCTTATGAGGCTGATATGAAGTGGTCTCCCCCTTCTTCTTGACCTTACTGTTACTCTGCTCTGGCCACACTGGCTTTCTCTGGCTATCCCATTTAAGAGACACCCTCTTCCCCCATCACTCTCCAAACCCTGAGAAAGCCACCTACTTCCTAAAGTGTTCATGTCCCTGGAGGCAGCTCTTCTCAGTGATGACCACTGTTGGGCTTGCCATGGGGGAGGGAGTGGCTGTAACACCCGGTGCGAAATACCCCACCAGACAGAAGGGACAGTGGCTAAAAAAAAAATCAATGCAGTATTTCTTATGTCCCGAGTTTACAGAGCAAAACTCACGTCTGCTGATTAATGGAACACTGTGGTGAGAGCCTATAGCCTTCCTGTATTTAAAATTTTTTTAAAAACATTGTATGATGTTGACTGACCAGAGGGAGACAAGACAGAAGCAGGGTCACCTGCCTGTGCCGTAGACCCAGGGACCTAGGCAATGCAGAAGGACAGTCTGGGGGGAGGGGTGTTGCAGGGCAGGAAGTATATGCCTGCTGATCAGGAAAGGCCCCAGAAAACTGACTTTAAAATTTTTCGTTTAAGAGCAGAACTTAGTGACTTCATCTTCTGGCAGTGGAAATTCTTTTAGGTGTCGCAGTGGAGTGGAGATTAAGTAGTGGTTGACTAGCTGATTTTAGTCGGCACTGAAGGGCTTGGTCCCTGGTTGAGTTCAGTCCATGAAACCAGCTGCAGGAAGGAGGGGTTTCTGCTGTGCTCTTGTTTGGGGTCCTTGTCTGTGCCTGGGAAATAGCCAGGACTTCTCCGGGGTCCTGCCTTGAGGGAGGTCTCTTAGGGACCCCGGATCCCTATTCATAACTTGGCCTGTGAAGGCTGTTGGGATCCTGGGGAATTCAGTCCACCACCCTATCAGCCATGAGGGAACGTAAGGAAATTGAATGCAGACCAGGTGGTCGGTGCTGGGCAACATGCTTTACTGTATAATCTTAGAATTTCCAGCACTTGTCTTGGGAGGGCCTGTCTTGCTGCATTACCTCAGTTGTTTATTCATTATTGTAGCAAAAATTTATTGTGCACGCCTTATATCTCAGGCATTGTTTTAGAAACTACGGTTACAGGGGCGATGAAGACCAAGTGGTTGCTTTCATGGAGCTTACATGCAGGTGGAGGAGATCAAGGAACCAGATGAATAGATGAGTAAATCTGTTGTCAGACAAGACAATAGTCATTTCACAGGTCAGTGATTATTTAAGTGTGAACCATGGACCTCTGCGGGTTTCTGAGACACTTATAGGAGGTCTGGGAGGTCAAAACTCTGTTCACAAAAATATTCAGATGCTATTTGCCTTTGTCACTCTCATGAGTGTGCAAAGCATTGAGTGTGCTGTGGCATTTTCCAGAGGCTACTTGACATGTGAAGATGTCAGTCTGGTGGGTAATGGAATGTGTGTGGTATGGTAAATCTTGATGGGTGTAAGTCACATAAATTCAAGCTCTTTGGGGTCCTCAATCATTTTTAGGAGTGTAAAGGGATCCTGAGACTAAATTGTTTGAGAACAACTGTGATAAACAGACTGGGGTGGTGGTGGTGGGGAATTTATAAATTATGGGATCTGTGAAAAAAATATCAATGCTATTCCATTGGTGTGGCGGTGGCTCTGTGGGCAGGGTCATGACTGTCACTGCAGGAGGTGTAAACCCTGAGCTTGAGAAGAGTCCCAGAGACTTTGGAAATCTGGCCCTGGGGCATCTCCCTTATAACGGGGCTACAAGCTGATGCCAAGGCTCCAAGGGACTGTGTTGACCAGAGCCACTCATTAGCAGTAGGTGTTTTCCTATTCTTTGTACCCCAGGAAGACTCTTCTGGGGGTTCCACCTCTCACTCTCACTTTTGCAAACACAAGACTCATTAGGAGCCCGGGAAGTTAGAGTTGGGAACATTGGTGACAGTGGCTACGAGAAGCAGAAAACCCCAAGGCCTCACTGTCCAGTCCAGGCTCCACATGCCAGTGTCTGGGTACTGAATGGTTAGGATTTGGCTCATCCTGGCGCAGTCTCGGGAGGCACAGGGCAAGGAGCCCAGGAAGCTGGGTCACACCCCAAGCAGGTTGCTGAGGCTCTGTGTGACATGGCGACTTCTGCCTGGCCGCTCAGCACATTGTTCCCCAGTGCAGCTGCCTCAGCTCGACAGTCTGTCAGCTGCATTTATCGGGACCCCGCTAGCAATGTGAATCGGTAGGTGATCCAGGCACTGAAGTAGCAGTTCCCAAGAGTTGAGGGCTAAGTTATCTATCTATCAAATCCTGGCTCTCTGCTGATGTCTGGAGAAACTAGGCGACACCCACACACCTGAGGCCTTGGCAGCAGCCCAATTAAAGGCTGCAGTTTTTCCGTTGTTACCTTCTGACCTTGAAGTTTGAGAGTATGGGTACTGGGCTTCGCTTCTGATTACACTGCAAACATGTTTCAAGGTCTAAGCATGTGGAAATTAATATGAATGAACGTGCATACATGTGAGCTGCACATTTGCTTGGATCACTTTCAGTGTGACCTAAGGTTGGTCCCTAGACAATGACCGATCACTGAGCACTCACTCATTTCCACGGGCAGAAGCAACCTGTCCAGAAAAACCCCCAAACATGGCACTGGATAAAGGTTTCAATGGGCTCTCTGCCAGGGAATTGCATTTGATAGTTGAGTGGGTGCAGCCCGTGGCAGAAATCCACACGGCTCACAAGAGATCTGTGGGGCCCTGGGGTGTTGCAATGTCATTCTGTCTGGGTAAGTGACAGCCAGGATGTGGGATTTGGTGATTATTTTTGGTTTGGGTTGTTTCTAGCTCAGAAGAAAGACTATATATAACATTGAGAGAGGCATAACTTCTAGATTGTCAAGACTGGTGCTAATAGTGAATGATATACTAATATATGTTACATGGAACCACAAGCTTGCAAGAGCAACACTCACATACTAGATGAAAGGATAAATCTTCTGTTGTGTAATGGGAAAGGAAGGCTGGCAATGTAAATGTGGTCTTAATATTTTTTTTCCAGCATTGGATATGTAATTAGGCATTCAGTGACTTCCTCATCTAAGGAAATTTGACTTTAATGGGTGCTATGTGGCTGACTATGGAAGGAGTCTTTTGAAAATGCAGGGGTGAGGGTGGGAAGGTATTAACTGTGAAGATAGATTATTTCCTTGGTCTTGAAACAAACAAAACAAACAAACAACCCCCTCCCGCCAAATGACCAGCGTATAAGGTGCGTGGATCTATGCTAGACTCATTCTAAGCCTTGGGAATTACGCCAGGAACAGAATGGTCAGATAACTTTTACCTAACGCATATGGCACATTTTGTCATTTAAGGTCCCCCTCCAAAAGGGCTTCTGATTAATAAACACAATTTCACTGTCTGGAAATCGCACAGTTTATGGTGCAGTCTCATGATGTCTTGAGAAATTCAAGCATGACTTTGGGTAAATCCAAAGTTCCTCATTAGAAAGAGAAAGTTTAAACTCGTGGTTTAACCAAAGCCAGCACAACAGAGGCACTCCTCATTCACTGCACCGCCCCCCCGCCCCCGCCGCACTCCACCCCCTAACTTTTAGAGAGTCACTGGAACCTGCAGGGAGCAGTAAGGGCCAGACCAGCAGGAGGGCCCCATCAGGCACCACAAAAAATATCGGCTGGGCACCAAGGAGGGAAGGGTTAAGAAAGAAAGGCAGGAACTGAGTTTAAAGAGTAGAGACCATGGACAGTGCATAAAGGTGGCCATTCACTTCCCAAGCCCCAGCTCCCCTGTGTGGTTCATTCTGGGGGCAATCTTTCAGAGGGCACCGTCTCAGAGAGCGGCACTGGGGCACTGCCCCCCACCCCCCACCATACCTTCAGCTTAAATATCCAGGATCTCTACATGGTTTCGATACACAGGAATTAATAGCCTATTAGGTAGGGAAATTCTTTGTAACCCATATAACTAAAAATAGTTGTTTCAGAAGAAAATATACCTATTGTTCCTCTCCTGGCATTTTACAGAAAGTATTTTTGAACTGTCAAAAGGGGGCATCCTTGCTTTTCCAGACGAAGGAAATAAGAATTTGAGTTTGCTTTTTGGAGACACCTCCATGGAAGTGGTAGGTAGCAGCAGACCTCGCAGTGATTCTCAAAAGAATAGGTGTGCCATTAAGGGCACACGGTGGGGGCAGGGGGCATGGATCCTGAGTATCTATGACCTCACTCCTCGTAGTCTGGCCATGGACCAGCAGCACCAGCATCGTTGGGGAGTCTGTTACAAGTGTGGGGTCTCAGGCCCCAGCTCAGACCTTCTGGATCAGAATCTGCATTTAACAAGGTCCTAGGTGGTCAGCGAGCACCTTCAAGTTTGAGAAGCTCTGCTCCATAGCCACGGCTCTCAGATTTCTGGGGAAACAAGAATCACCTAAGGTGCTGTTTAAAACAGATTCCCAAGCTTTCCCCTCTAACCATGGACCCAGCATTTTCAGTAGACAGGTTTGGTAATCTGTATATTTAGCTAACATCCCAGGTGATATTAATTCTGAGTAAAGTGTGAGGAATACAAGATGCTTTTGTTTTTGTAGGACATACATAGTGATCTTACACACACACACACACACACACACACACACACACACCCTGCATTCTCCAGAGTACAGTTTCCTTTGGAAAAGGTGCAGCCTCCCTTCTTCTTCCTATTCCTACTCTTGAAAACAGCATGCTAAGGATGGGGAAGTGGGACGCAGAGGAGAGGTACCAGGACAGCTAGTGAAGCAGGAGAATCCAGAGAAGTCAGAGCCTGCTGACTTTGCGGGAACTGGGATATTGCCAGCAGAGGGCAGCAAAGCACGCCCTGCTGCAGGCCCTTGCTGCATGTGCAGCGTGGTGGACCAGAGGCAGAGACAGTGGAAGTGGCCTGCTGCTTGCTTCTGGGACTTTCTGGAACTTTTGGAGGACCTCAGGGCTGGCTGGACAGACATCATGTTGGGCAAGTCATTGGGCTGGCCGTTCGACTGGCCAGTCAGAATGGGAGCTAGGTAAGGTCTGAGTCACAGCTGTCCTGTAGAAATAGAACATGAGACATGTGGATTATTTTAGCTTTTCTAGAAGCTACATTAAAAAAAGAGAAGAAGAAATAGGTGACATCAACTTTAACAGTATATTTCATTTAACCCAATATACCCAAAATATGGTCATTTCAACATGTAATCAATATAAAAATTACCAATGAGATGGTTCACATTCTTTTTCTGTACTCTTTGAAATCCAGCATGTATTTGACACTTGCAGCACATTCCAGTTCGGACCAGCCACATTTCAAGTGCTCAGCGGCCACACGTGACAATGGCTATGGTATTGGACAGGTGGGTCTGAGCAGAGGAAGAGCAGAGGGGAAATGGTAAGGCTGGGGTCCGGGGGAAATTAGGACCAGAAACAGGAAAAGATAAAGATAAAGATGTGGACTTGGAGCAGATGCTGGTGTTTTCATACATGAACAAATATTTACCAGTTGCTGCGTTTCTGCTCATTATTGAGCACCTACTGCATGCTAGGAGCTAGGCAGGAGGCTGGTGATTCATAAATTCTCAAGCACAGTCTCTGATGCCAAGGCCCCAGGCCCAGACTAGAGGCGAGACAGCTGGAAACAGAATCTTCCAGATCTGCGTGGCAGCAGGTTTGTGAGCAGGCACTGGGTGGACCCTGAGACAGATTGTTTCACCCCCCCTGGGGGAGAGCCTCTGCATGACAGCTAAGTAAGACTTGGGCTGGTTTGTTTTTACCCTCCTCATAACCATTTCCAGGTTTACTCAGGAGATGTTGGAAACACACATTGGTTTGGTCTGAGGGAGAAAGTCTGGCTGAGGTGAAAATCCCTGAGCTGGCTCTAAGGCTTGCTGGAAGGGAAGGCAAGTGCATTATCAGCTAACTGCTGCCCAGGAATTGCGTCTGGGGCATCCCCTTGACCTTCTCCCAAAAGTTGGACCTATCATATTCAAGGTCTCTCTTCCCCCAGCATTGCTCTTCCAGGTTAGTGTTATTTTGGGGGTGCAGTTCTTCATTTCAGTGTAAATTTCATCTTCTGCACAAACTGCGTGAAATCTTTAGTGCATTCCCCCCCCCCCCCCCGGAGTACGGATGGAAGCTAAAAGAGAATGGAAGGCCTCCAGCTGTTTGAGGCTCTGTCCTCAGCGACAATCAAAATTCTCCATCTTTTCTTGTTCTTGGCACTTTCTGATTGAAATAAGATTCCAGCATTTATCTGCACCTGCAATTTTGACAAGAAAGGAAAATTTAAGAGACAAGTGAAAGAATTCTCTGAGGGAAGTCAATGAGCGACAGTAGTCAACTGCCTGCGAGCCTCTTTGCATTCCTCCATCAATTAAGCTGCAGTCACATACTGGAGAGCAGGACGCATGTCTCTGCGTAGAAATGCAAAAATGTGCATCGATCAGGAGCAGGAACCTTCCTTTGGAGCGAATATTTCTTGGAGAGCAGCTGATGATCCATTTGGCATTGAAATGGAAAGGATTTTGAGTCAAAGAGGCCACTTTAAATTATAGATTTGAGTTTAGTTGAAGGTCAAACTTACCTTGCATGAATAAAATCTTCAGAGATTTTGGAATATACTCAGAAAATGCAGGCTGTCTTGAGCACATAAGCATTTCCTTCAGGGGATAAAAGTGGTTTAATATTATTGCCCTCTGCATAATTATTGATCACATTAGCATAGGAGATACTGAAAGGGAAGGGAGAATAACAATCTGACCACAACTCTGATTTTCAGCAGCTACAACCACGAGGTGGGACAGAAACTTGCCTGGAAACCTAGGAAGATTGTTAAGGGAGTTTGGAAGTGGCCAGTAATTTCATTTGGAGAGGGCAGAAATGGCCCACTGACAGGTGAAAGATTATATAGCGAATCCATGTGACATAGATAATCCCCCATCTCCAGGAATTTGGGAACCGTCTGTGGGACCATAATGTTTATTTGGTTACCTTGATGTATATGTTACCTGGCTCGAAGCTTCCTGGCAGCCAAGAAGTAGAGGGAAATATAGTGAGTTACAGACTTACCGTCTAGGAAGTTGCTATGTACTCAGCTCTCCAGGGAAACTGGGACATCCACAAGGAAGCATTGTAAACATTAAAACTGCTGGATTCAATGCTGGAAGATTCTTTTCAAAGCTACTGGTTCACCTTGCAGAGTAATGATTAGGATTTAGGAAAAGTGTAAATGCACTTTATTTAGCAACCTGTTAATATGAATTAACTTCTTTTTCTAACCCCGCCCCCCCCCCCCCCCCCCCCCCAGTGCTAATCTAAAGCCTATGTTTTCTCCAGGGCATGCTGAGTTAATTGGATTACAGAGATAATCCCCTCCCAATAAAAAGTAATCTCTGTCTGTTTTGAAATCTACTTTCTGTTACATTTTGTAGGATTATCTCTCAAAGGCAACAGATTAGAAGCACTGGTTGGTGCAAATGAACTGAAGTCTGGGCTTGGTCCATTCCAGCGAAGGCGGGGCCTGGGGGGCCTCAGGGTTGTCCTGAGGAGAAGAAGGCTGGATGAGCAGTCTGAACCCCTGGGTCCTCATCTCAGTGCTGCTGCTAATTCGTAGTGTAATTTATGACAAGCCGCTTTCTGAGACTCAGTTTTCTGTGCAAAATGAGGAGACAGTACTAAGTCAACATCTCCCAAAAGGTGGTCCAAAGAAAACTGGTTCTTCAAAATGTTAATAAATATTCCATGAGTAAAGAATTGGAGATTAAGTAAATTTGGGGAAATCTGTATACCCTCATCTCCCTCTAAAGCATCACGCTGTCCATTAGTATATAATTGGGATTCTTAAGAGTTCTAAAGTAAAGAAATGTATGTATATATGAATATATATATATATATAACATATATATATGCACTGTTGTTTTTTTAGCCTCACCTGAGGACATTTTTTTCACTGCTTTTTAGAGAGTGAGGAAAGGAGAGAGAGAGAGAGGAACACTGAAGTGAGAGAGACACATGGATTGGTGGCCCTCCATATGTGCCAGGACCAGGGATCTAACCCACAGCCTGGATATGTGCCCTGAATGGGAATCAGACCCGCCAGTCATGGGACTACCCTACAACCAACTGAGCCACACCGGCCAGGGCCATGTACAGGATCTGGTACAATGTTCCTTTTTTATTACAGACTCTTTAATTACAAAATCATAAGCATGTAATTCTGTAACATAACAATATCACACTCAAACACGCCATATGGCATTTTAGGTGAAATCTTCAAATTAAAGCTATAAATTATTACACCCATATTATTACCCTACCAACCACACTCAAGCAGGTGTTACTTCTGCCAGACCCTGTTTACATGTATTTTTAAATGCAGAGAAAGTTTAAACTCGTGGTGACTTGAAACTTAAACTTGTGGTTGAACTTGAAACTTATTTTGGCCATATAACCTTTTTTTTTCCTAAAGAAAAAACTTCTGGAATATGGCTGGTAAGTGTTGAAATAGATCAGAGGGTCTCAAACTTTTGGTTTTTGGGACTCTTAAAAATTGTTGAAAATTCCAAGGAACATTTATTTATGTGAGGTATTCTGTCATTATTTATCATATTAAACATTAAAAGGAATACATTTAAAATATTTATTAATTCGGTAAAAATAAGAATAAATTGCATATTAATGTAAACAAAATGTTTTTTAAAAAGTAACTATATATTCAAAATTAAAAAGTACTGAGAGGAATAACATTGTTTTACATGTTTGCAAATATCTTTGATGTCTGCTTAGGCGGAGGATACCCAGATTCTTATATCCACTCTGCATTCAATCTGCTGTGATATGTTGCTTTGCTAAAGTGTATGAAGAAAATCCACCGTTAGAAAGATGTGTAATTGGAAAAGTGAGGAGAAGTCTAATAAATGTGGGATATGAAATGATATCAATGAACTTTTCATGCTATTTCACTAAAATTCATCAGTCTATCTTGTATTTTGGATGGGTTTTATAGCATCATATATTCATCAATTAGAAAATTCTGGTTTACTGAGTCATGTAGATGTTCTGATTTTTGACACATCCCATTATACAATATCAAATATTCAATGTCAAAAAATCGCACTTGTTACCATCGCTACAGACCCACCAGTAAAGCCTTTAAGTATTAGGGACCTGTCAAGCTCACTAGGGTGCAAGTTTTCCAAACTCTTCAGCATTGTATTTGAAAGCCTGAATTTTATCATTTGCAACAAATATGCCAGTTGTTTTCCTTGAAGGCTCACTCAGTTATTTCTGGGAAGATGTCGGCCTCACACCCCAGTCTGAGGAACCGCAGCTTGTCAGGTACTCTCTCAAATAAAGATGATGTTGCCTGATAAAACCAGCTGGTCTGGCTTATAGCTCAGCCATCGTCCAAGTGCTTTTGCCCAGGATCATTGCACTAGGGATCCAGCAGATGTGCCTTCTGTACTCCCTATTTCATCCCATAACATGGTAGCTCAAATGTCAAGATTTAATAAAATTAATAATTTTTACTATTTTATCAAAGATTTTTTAAAAAGATTTTATTTATCTATTTTTAGACAGAGGGGAAGGGCAGGAGAAAGAAAGGAAGAGAAACATCAATGTGTGGCTGCCTCTCACAGCACCCCTTACTGGGGACCTGGCCTGCAACCCAGGCATGTGCCCTGATTGGGAATCGAACCAGCGACCCTTTGGTTCACAGGCCAGCACTCAATCCACTGAGCCAGGACGTATCAGGGATGTTTTTAAGGGATCCTGGCTCTTTGCTTTTAAACTGCTGCTCTACAGCAGGGAGGAATACAATGATCATTACTGCAGTTGGATGCCACTGCTTTGGTTCACACTAAGGCACCAGCAGCTTTATCCATCATTGCTTTTGTATCATCAGTGCAAATGTCATCACGGCGAAAACACAGATAGTGTCTTTGTATTATTATGAAATAACTTTTGACCTCTCAGATGCCCCCAAAATGGTCCTGGGGACTCTCAGGGGTCTGTGGACTTCCTTGTGAGAACCACTGGACTAGATCATCTCGAAGGTCTGGCTCAGCTTTAAGAATCTAAGATAAGGAAAATTACAGATTCATCACAGTTTATACCTCATTCTGCTGTGTGTGCAGTTTGTCTGGAACCTGAGGTTTGGTCTGTAGCCCTGGATCAAAGGAAAACAAAGCCCAGGTGTTAAAAGCATGGCCTCTGGAACTGAACTGTTTTGGTTTGAATCCTGGTTCCACCACTTCCAACTGTGTGACTCTGGACAAGTTACTTAATCTCTCAGTGCCTTGGTTTTCTTTTCTCTGATAGGGGCATAATAAAAGTCTGTGCTTCACAGACTGTTGTGAGAATTAAATGAGCTAATGTGAAGTGATTGGAACAGTGGCTGACACGTAGCCGGCCCTCAGTAAATGTTCCCTTTATTATGGTTACCGGTCCATGGGAGGCCCTGTACCCCTAACTTCATAAGAGCACGAGGTGGAGGTTGGTGCCCCTGCCCTGAGGTCTGCCAAGGCTCTACGGGTGCTGGTGGTCAGTTGGTTGGGCAGCATCTCTGTATGATGACTGCCATCCCACTGTTCTGTATCCAAGCCAGCTTGGGGGTGGGAGTTTCTATTCTTAACACCCAGAAGAGCCTTAACAAGATGAGAACCCGTTTTCTGTAGTAAAAATAGCTCTTTACTGTGGTTTGGCAGGTCTGCCATTTTAGTTTATAAGGAATCCTTTCTATCCTCTCCCAGTGTGCAGAAGGTGGTTGAAATAAAGCTGAGAGCCTCTACTTCTTGTTAACACATTGTGGTTTGATTTCCGATCGATGAGGACTAGAGGAGCCGCTGATCTCCGGTGATACTTGGTAGTCCAGTAGCTAATTAGGGGCTTCCTAGTTCCTGACAAAGAACAGCATTTAGATTTTTTCTATATTAAGAAATATTTACAAAAATATTTCCCACCCTCCCGTCCCAACAGTCCCTAGTCTACATCTGAAGATGTTGTTTGCCTTTTCTGTTTTATTTCTTCCCATGGGTCCTTCCTTCTTCTGTCTACAAAACCGTAGCTACCCAGTGGTAACCTTGGGATGCCCTTTGACAAGTCATCCTGGAGTGTAAGATACACCATCGCTTTAATTCCAGTTGTTGGGGATGGAGGGAAAAGAAACACATACATGTGTTGTCAACAAAATTTTTCAGTGCCAGAAATATTAAAGTAGAAAAAAATCTTGAGTTTTAGAGACAAAGAAACACAGTGTAAAGGGGAAGGAGATCCAATGCTTTAATGTTTTAGTCACTACCGTTTGTATATGTACCATTTACATAAAAAAGAATATATATCTGATAAGTGGTCTAGAACATAGAAAGAACTCTTATAGCTCAATAATAATAAGACAAATAACCCAATTAAAAATGATTTGAATAGGCATTTCTCCAAAGAAGATACACTAATGGCCAATAAGTGCATGAAAACAGTATCAGGGAAATGCACCTCATGAGATATACACTTCATCATCAGCAAGATGTCTGAAATTAGAAGTCAGGTAATAACAAGTGCTGACGACAAGGTGGAGAAATGGGAAGCCTCACACGCTGCTGATGGGAATGTAAAATGGTGTAGCTGCTTTCGAAAACAGACTGGCAGTTTCTCAAGAAGTTAAAAATAAAGTTATGATTTGAACCAGCTCTGCTTCTGTCTCACTGAGCAACCTTCAGTGATTCATTCAGAAGGACACAGAGAAAGGGTGGAACTTGGGTTAGGGAACTGGAATTTTTCTGGCTTCTAGAGATGACCCATGTAACAAGAATAAACTGGTGTTCTGATTCACATTTTAGTCTCTTGTGAGTTTAATTAGCTGGACTTCAGTACTGAAAGTCTGATCATCTCTTGGATTGTTGATCAAGTCCATTTTCCAAATACCTAAGGTTGCAAGTCTGAAGTCGGACAGTGGGATATTCATCAGGTGCATCCAAACCATGAGGTCTCTGGAAGGCTTGGCAGCTGACATTCCCTAGATGACACCATGACCTTTCTGCTCACACATCTTCCTAACTATAACCAGTCTGGCATCATGATGCATATGCTGACATTGATCTTCAGTAGCTCGAGCAAGAGTCCTGCCAGTTCTGTGGGCCAACCAGCCAGTTTTTAAGCAAGACCTTTAACTGCTATTGACTGATCTGACATTGTGAGTGTGGACATGTGGTCATTTGTTTGGCTGCTTTGACTTGGGAGGGTGAAAAATGCACTCAGAAGTAAAACAGTGTTTGACCCTGCTGGGAGACTCAGTGGCCCAGGACTTGTTACTATGGCATTTTTGTGCATGTCTCTTCTGCTCTCTGACCTGCTGTTTTGGCTGGTGAGAGCATGGAGCAGTAGGGACAGGAAGGCACATTCTCCAAGCCAGTGATGGAGAGGGAGATGGGTGGACGGTCTGGGAAGTGGGCTGAATTGTGTGAACTTGGATGACTCAAGGCACATTTTGAGGTCATACTACCTCATTGGGTTTTCATTTATACAGCAAAGTATTTACTTCGTATTAATAGACAGCCAAACCTCCCTCCTCACCCCCCACCACACACAAACAAAAAACTAGCCACTTCCCTCAAAGAGTTTATATCCTGAAATATGGGTAAGTGACCATATTAACTAATCTGCTAATGGAATACCTAAGTAGTTGCATTGTTGGACATATGGTCATTGGTATTAAATAATTAAATCAGGCGCTGCCAGAAGGTTCAGATGATATGGGTCTGTGGAGGGTGGAAAGGACACAGGTAATGATAAAATTGGGGTGCTTCAACACTGAGGATGGGCACCCAGAGCAAGCTTGAGCCAGGGGGCCTGGGGGTGAGCATTGCACATTGACTTGCATATGCAATCAATATGCACACGAATGCACATATTGCACGTGGACTCTACTTCTCTGTTTCCTCCTCTAGCACCCGTCCCAAAGGGCCCCATGTTTTGAGCACCCTGTAGTAATCCCCAACTTGCTAGAGTGCATAATGATCGCCACCTTGAAGAGACAAAGCTTGATTTTGGAAGAAAGACAGGACCTGGAGCAGTAACTTTAGGCCTACCAGATGCAAAGTAAAAAGAGTTAGAAGAAAACTAAATTAGCAGAACATTTGGGGACAGAAGGTTAGAGGGCAAGAAGAAAGCTGGAGAGTTGAGAAGCTGGTTAGAGGCTGGGCAACAAGGGGCAGAGAGCCCCGCAGGCCCTCTCTGCCAGCACAAGGCCCTGCCACCTGATGGGTGGGGCCTACACAGCATTCCCCTGTTTCCAGTTCACCAGACTCTGTTGTTGTTTACACTTTAAAATATTATGTATGAGGTGCAGCAGAGAGAGAGGAATGGTATGAAGTGGAGCCGAAGTTTGACAGTAACAAATATAACTAGGTGGCAACATGAAAACAAGAAGATAAGAATAGATTAGGATATTAAGAAAAACAAGGTATTTCTTTTAAAAAAAAGAGGAAGGGAAACTAAAGTCAAAAGAGGAATTTAAAGAAGATGAGTTTTACTAAAGCGCTGGGAATTGAAAGCTGGAACAAGAAAACAATTACTACTCACAGGGGGCAGATCTAGGTTTGGGGAACAGAAGCTTAAACAGTTTTGGGAGGGGGCTTTCTAAGAGAAAGACCACAAAATGATGAAGACAAAATTAGAAACAGGCCTTGGAAGGGGGCTCTGCTGGGGGTGGGTCCTGAAGCTGACACTTCAATGGCTTCGCAGTAAGTCCTCCTGCCACTGGGTAGTGGGGACTCACTGATCCACCCAGCACTGCCTGAGCCCTCCGATTCACATTCCAAACTCTGCCTTCAGCAGAGTCTGAAGAAGGGCCCTGTTTGCCATTCTTCCCAAGCAGCCATTGTGTCCTGGGCACAGGTGAAGCTCCTCAGTGGGCCAGCCTGGTCTCCCCCTTTCCCCTTTGCACATTACAGGTCATCAACTCCACACTACCTGTCACTCCTCTAATACTCCATCAATGCTGAATACTCGTTCTATTGCCTCCTCTTGGATTTGCCCCTCACTCACTCTCCCCATCTCCTCTTCCTGCTTATCCTTTAGGAACCACCAGCCGCCCCCATCCTGTGCTGGGTTATCAGCCCAGCCTTGGTGCTCTCACTGCAGTCTGTATTCTTTTATCGCAGGACTTTCCACGCAGTAGTGTATTTACCTATTTCTGTCTGCTGCCTGTCCCCAGACCTTATACTGTAGCTGACAGTTAGGAGCAGAACGCTTGGCTTTACATTCTGGTTGTGAACCTTGAGCAAGTAGCTTAACCTCTCTGATACTTCCTCCCGTACACAAGGGAATGATGACAGGCTTACCTCCGCCTCAGAGTGGTGAGGCTCACAGGAAATAATGCACGTAAAGTGACTAGCGTGGTATATGGACAGAGGTCAGCGGTGCCGGACTCTGCAGCTTGGAGAGCTGGGGGTGAACCTCTTCTCGGATCCCCCGGGCCTTGCACAGTGCCTAGTGTTTAGGAAGTGTCACTGAATTGAGCCAAAACATATACAAGCACTTCAAATAAACCCAGGGACAGTCAACATAAATGATTGAGAAATGAACATAATAAAATGTTTTTCCCCCAAAATGAAAGTAGCTGTTTCCTGGATAGTAAGAAGAGAACCATGCTAAGTGCAAAAATAGAAGAATTAAGTATTGATAAACCTACAATAGCTCATGCAGCCACATCACCTGTCACATAAATAGCAGCGCTTCTGAGAGTAAAGGGGGGCGCTCTTATAAGTAGACTCTCACAGGGGAACCAGAAAGTTTGGTCGCCCCACCTACAAGCTCCATTCCCCAAAGATGGCTGTGGGCAGCATTTTCATTGCATAGCCTTCTGGTATGTCTTTACTTTTTCTTATGCTTATATTGTAAATTCTACTTTCTGTCAGGCTTTTCTTTTACAACAGTGTCATGAAATCCTTTCCATGTCAATAAATATAGATCTTGGCCATTGTTTTTAATGACTGCATACTACTCCATTCAGGTGTATTCATAATCTATTTAACTCATCCCATATCGATGGACATTTAGGCTGTTTCCAATTTTTGAGAGTTATCAAATATTTATAAAGAAATTTCAAGTTCCTTATTACCACCCTGTGGATTTGCACTTTGCAGGGACAGTATCCAGGTGGCCAATTATTTTTCCCAAAGATGCTTTGCCCTCCATGGTGGAAGTGTCTGTCACCTCGAGGGTCTTAGTTACGATCTTATGGAATGGCTAGGTATTCTTTCTATGGGCATAAACAGAGAAAAGTTAGCATATGTTCTCCCTCAATTAAATGGGATTTTAAAAAGCACCCTTTTTTATTGAAACAACTGAGCAAAACTAATATCACTGACATTGTATTCAAATGGGTGACACAACTTAGTTAAGAGGTAAAGAACTGTGACCGCTGATGCTTCATTAGGTGCCATTCTTACTGGCCCTTTAATCCACTGCTGTTTGAGTACAATGTTTCATTCATTCACTCACTTGTTCATTCAGACATTCATTCATTTACAACCTGTTCATCACACTCTTGCGGCAGTCATGGAGAAGCTTTCTGCAATCTAAGTCAAATATAGTAAAGCCTCATTTATGCAGATGCCACCAGTTCGTTGGAGGACGTTCCTCGTACTCACGTTTGGTGTCATTCATTCAAATGATTCTCATTCAAAGCCCTCCTTACAATGCTCAAGACTTCACTTTCGTTGAGAATGCCGGTTACGATTTTTGCCAATTGCATCCCACATGGAACTCCAGGGCACACGAGCCCCAGGATATCCTCAAGGTACACAGCTGAGAGAACTTCACAATCTCCGAGTTTGGGAACTCCATAACAGCACTTCTTGGGATGTGTTGTGGAGATGAAGACAAGTAGAGAAAAGCAAACTCGTGCTGAGATGCAGATGTGGACACGGGGCTGCCAGAGAACCCAGCAGGTCACAGTGCCGTGGGACACTGAGGGTTTCCGGATGGACCGACCAATTTACAATTGGTTCAAAGCAGGATAACGAGGCAAGACTTGAGAGCATATTGGTAAAGTGACAAAGACCTCAAAGGCCAAAATGGAGAGGTATGTGAGAAAAAAGCTGAAGATGACCACGCTAAACAGGAACAGGCTTGCGTCAGGCCCTACCTTAAAACTAGTGTGATAAGAAGAAGCCCCAGGGTGAATGTATCAGTTTTCTGTTGCCCCGCCTTTGTGACTGAAAACAATACCCATTTGTTATCCCAAGGTTTCTGTGGTCAGAAGTCTGGCCACAGGTTAAGTGGGCTCTCTGCTCAGGGTCTCACAACGCTGAAATCAAGGTGCTGGCAGGGCCATGTTCTCGTCTGGAGCTCGGGGTTCTCTTCACACTCGTTCAGGTTTTGGGCAGAATCCAGCTCCTTGTGGTTGTAGGACTGAACCCCGTCTTTCTTGCTTTCAGTTCCTAGGGCTGCTGTCAGGTCCACATGGTCCGATCCTGCGCAGTTTACGACACAGTAGTTTGCTCTCCATGAGGCCAAAAGGAAAGTGTCTGTTGCTGCTTCTTGTCTCTTTTCAGGGCTATTGGGTCAGGCCTATCCAAAATAACCTCCTTTTTGATTGACTCAAAGCAAAGCCAGCTGATTAGGACCTTCATTAAATCAGCCATACAGCTCACATAACATATTCACAAGGATGTGTTGCCATCATATTCATTTATATTCATAGGTCCTGACTACCCTGATGGGGAGTGTGTTATATTACACAGGACATGTACCCCAGGGGTGGAAATCTTGGGGGACATCTTAGAATTCCATTTACCACACAATGAGCTAAACCGAAATGACTAGAAAAGCCATGTTGTTGTGGGCCTTAAGGTCAGCTGGGCTCCTGCACAGGAGTTCACTGAACACAGAGCCTGCTGATGCAACGTCCTGGTGAGAGCAGTCACAGACCTTTGAGCAGCAGAACGAGGATCTCCTGGAACCACACCCCTGGGCCATCCCCTTGGTTAAAGTCCTAGGTTGAGGGGGCAGTAGAGGAGGGGGAGGGTGGCAGGGTTCGAGTGGGGACAACATTCCAGTTCTTTCTCCTGGGGCCCAGTGAGCCCATGACATTGGATTACCAGTTCAGTCCCGAGGAACCATTTAGATTAAAGGCCACTGGCCATACCCAGGGCCCCTAAGAGAAGGTTTTCAGTGAGTAGGGTCCCAGCAGAGGAATGTCAGGATGGTGTGTGGTTTCTGGAGCCACGTAGGTGTGTGGGGGAGTAGGGGTGACGGGGAGATGTGGAGAATTCAATTTAATCTTTAACACCGAAGATAAGGGTACTCATCTTTAACCTCCACACTTGCTCTCAATTCAAGTTGTTACATTTGAAAAGGCAACTGGTGGGAGCCAGCTCTGTCTCAGGCCTGCTCCCCTCTCACTGCCAGAAGTTCTCGTGGTGGGTCAGTGAAGCACCCCTGTGGAAGCTTTGGGAGTGCTGGTCACCATGTTACACAGGACTGCATTCGATCTCACAAATCTGAAGCTGCTGAGTGTGCTCCATCAGCACAAACCCCAGTATTCCTTCAGTGCTCAGAATCAAGGGGGGTGGAGAAGCAGGGGGTTGTCAGGGCCCTTTGGGTTCTAAATAGATGCCCTGTTCAGCCAGACTTGAGCAGCGGAGAGGGTGAGGGGTGGATCAGGAATCCTCATCATCATTGGAACCAATTAGATAAATCCAGATATAAAGACTTGGGCTTTGAGTTACTCATGTTTAAGGCTCAGCCTCTGAGACTGCCCCTGGCAGCCACCCTCCTGGGTTATGGGTCGAACTGGTTAAACTCATATTTGCATTGCTGATGGACAGAATTCCATAAACATCAGAAAAAGGTCTAGGTGGGACCAAAAAGCAACACAACTGTGAAGCGCCTGAGTCTGTAGGAGCCACCGGCACTTGGGAGATTATGAAATGGTGGAGCAGTGGAGACGCCTGCTGAGTTTTTGGACAGCCCAGTGCTGGGCAGGTGGCTAAGCTCACTCAGTGGTGACATGAAGCACCCTCCTTGCAGTGCACAGACTTAAATAGATGCCTCAGTAGGGAGGCAGCTTGCACTGCTCATGGCCTTGAAAATGACTCACGAAGAGTGCTACCTTTTGTGGGCATTGAGGGTCAACTGTTTTCTCTTCATGAAGGCCTGGGCTGAAAAATTAGAAGGAAGAAGCCCAGCTCTACACCTGTCCTGTAATGTCCTACTCTCTGCCAGGAGCCATTCTAAGTGATGTATGTAGGTCTAATTCTCCCTCTTTACAGAGAGGGATGCCGAGGCACAGAGAAGTCAATTGTTTGAAGCCATGTGAGTAATAAGTGGCAGAACTGGGATCTGAACCAAGTCAGCATAGGGTCAGAGTCCTCATGGTTAGGGCACAGAATATTCTGGCCTCCTCCTACACTGTGCTGTTTTATACGACCGGGAAAGAACACTCACAGAATTTGGCACTAGGTAACACTCACCAACTGGGTAAAAATGTCTAATGCATGGAGGGCAGTAAAGGGGAGTGTGGAGTGCCTAGGTGGTAATAATGGGCCTAAGGAGGTGTCCTTTTCTCTCTCCACTGCACAATGCCTGCAGGATTATTGATTGCAGCATTACAGAAATGCCACTCACCACTTCAGGGCTATTGGTACTTGCAGCGCCAGATGGCTGTCCTCAGGGTTCACTGCAGCTGAGCATAAATATAAAACCTTCTATTTCTAAGGGGGGGCCGATGACGCCCAGGTGTGTGGTTCCGGAGTAATTTTGCCTTGAGTAAATCAGTAGGTCCATATTAGAAGACATGTGTTAATTTATTGCAGCAAGATTTTATGTCTTCGTCAGTCATTAGCAAAATTTTGTACCAGAAATTCTTTCCTCTTTAATCTTGGTGGGATTGGTATTACACATAACTTGACTATTAAGACAAGAATATCTTGCAGATAGGGAGGTCGTTAATCTAAAGGGTTTTTGCAGTGTGAAATGCAAATGCTCTGTGACAGGTATGCGGGGATCCCCCAAAGTCTTCTTAATCTGCCATAAAGGGATCTAAGGAAAGGTTTGATTGTTTTGTTAACACAAATATGAAGCCTTTCTGCAGCTCAGCTCTCTCTCTGCAGCTCCAATTCCTTTACCATTTGTTCAGATAAACTTTTCAGCCCCTAGAGGGTCGGTTCATCTACACCTTCTTTCCCTCTGTGTTCCCAATGACAGACCTGTGGGTTTGGGCTTCACAGCCACAGAAGGTGAGGGTAAAGCAAAGATGCTCTCTGTCCAGCATCTCCTCTGTGGGTTTCTGTGACCAGCTCTTTCTCCTGGACTCCTCCTCCCTGTGGGGTAGCACACCTGGATGTTTCCAAACACTGTCTTCTGGGCTGATGGTGCCATCGGTCAGTACTAGGAGGTGCACGATGTTGGTGCATCCTCACAGCAAACCAGGGGTTAGGAGGCTCTGATTCTAACCCATCCCTGCCACAAAGTAGTTGTGCGACCTTGGGTTAGTTATCCCTATTGCCTCAGTTTACCCAAGTGGGACTGATGATTGCTAAAGTCCCTTCAGCTTTAAATATTATTCTGCAACCTCTACTTTACAGTGTGCAGAGCCCCTCAATGAGGAATCTCACCATTAGCCCATTTTATTCAGTATGTTATGCCTCCTGATGTTCTTCCCATAGCCCAGACAATGGTCTGGTGGAGAGTAAGTGTTAGAAGGGTGGGCTCTCGTGTTGGACTACCTAGTTCAAATCCTGGCTCTGAGTGATTTGGGGCATATTTTGGAACCTGTGCATGCCTTAGTTCTCTCATCTAATAATAGTACCAACCTCAGAGCAAACTTGTGAGATTTTAATGAGCTAATATGTATAAACTACTTCACACAATTCTTGGTGTAACTACTAAATGTTAGCTGTATTATTAAATTTATTCTCTATAACTTGGAAAAACAGTGAGCTTAAATTTCTGTTGCAAATATAACCTGAAAACCACTTGCCCCTTCAAAAGAATTAGTCTTTAATAAGAGACTGGCATAGAAAGGTATCAAACCCACCCCCCACCCCCACACACACACACCTGCCCATACCCCAAGTTTTTACAAGAGTGTTGGTTTTACTTGGGAGGGTGAAGAGGAGGACAGGACCTTCTTTGGAAGTCCCTGCAGCAAGCCTGTTGAGGTCAGCCTGTCATTTGTTCCTGTCCTGCCTTTCTGGTGTCCACAGACACTCTGTCTCCAAATGCCCTGACTGCGTGCAGCTTTCTCACTTGCCTAATCTCAGAGGCTGTGGAGCCCTGGTAGAACCTTCAATGGTCTTGTGGCAGCAAAGGATCTTTGTGTCTTTCTCCCCCACCCCGTGTTTTCCTCCCCAGGGAGCCCCATCTTTTACTCTTCATCCCCAAAGAGTTCTCCAAGGACTCATTTGCAGTGGTCTTGGCTTAGCGCTTCGTAAGAAAAATTCTGTCACTCTGTACCTTTCAAGGAAAACTATCAGCCCAAAAAAAGTTTAGGAAAAAAATTCATTATCTTTAATGGGATTTTGTTACCAGCCCAAGCCAGGTGGGACCAGAGTTCCCAGGAAATCTAAATTAATAAATGCCCTACCAAGGGGTGGGGAGGTAGGGTGGCCAAACTGAGATATAATTTATTTTTGAGCTTTGCCACAAAGGGTGAGAGTCTTAAAAAGAAAACCAAAAATGCCGTCTAGCTAGGAACAAAGATTTAAAGCATCTGTGAGAACCCCAGGACTGTTTGGAATCCTTTCTGAGCGAAGTGGAAATATTTGGATGAGTGAAACGGCTGCTCTCTTTTAATTGGCATCTGGTTGATCAGGGACTGCTTTCTACGACCATGCGAGGGTTGTCAGGAAAATCAGCATAGAGAACATTTCACTAACAAATTCCTAATTTCATCTGCGCCAGCCACAAAACTTATTGTACTCATTTTGGCTCTCGAATGAAAGAGCAACTGGCGGGTACCATTGGGGTCTCAGAAGAAGATTTAGAGAGGCTTGTTAGTCTATTAGAAAGCAGAGGGAGCGAGCGGTTCTTTCCTTCAGCTGTAAACTCCAGAGAAGTCTATTAGAAACTCTCCATGTAGAGCGTGAATCTCCTTCCCTTTCGATTCAATCACCCAGAGTCATTAGGCTGGTTGAACACCACTTCAGACTGTGCACTGTAAATAATTAAAACGTAGAAACATGTGCGGTCACCTGATTTAGCCCCAAGAGGAAGCGGTAATGCAGAGGATGTCTGTCTTTGTGCCGAGCTTCTCGCTCATGGCCAGGATTTAAAAACTGCGTCTCCCATCCTAGCCTGGTTCTCTAAGCAACAGCCCCTCCTTTCAAACTAGCACCATCCTGGCATTTGCTGGACCCAACAAGCTCCACCAAGTGAATTCTGAAACTAGAACCCACCCCTCTAGGCCAGTTGTTCCTCTGATGTTATGTTTCAAGACCATACCTCCAGTCTTCAAGCCACTGAGTGTGGCAGTTGGCATTTTCCAAAAAGGACCATGTGTCAGTTTCCTAGGCTGGCATAACAAATTACCAGAAACCTGGTGGCTTCAAACTACAGAAATGTATTCTCTCACAGTTCTAGAGGTCAGAAGTCCAAAATCAAGGTGTCAGCAGCTCCCTGCAAAAGAGCTAGAGGAGGTCCTTCCTTGACTCTTCCAGCTTCTGGGGGCTCCTGGAGTTCCTTGGTTTGTGGCTGCATAACTCCAATCTCTGCCTGTCTTCAGAGGGCCTTCTCTTCTGTGTGTCTGTCTCCTCCGTGTCTGTGCCATCTCCTCTTTTTATGAAGACATCAGTCATTGGATTTAGGGCCCACCCTAATCCAGTACTACATCTGTAAAGACCCTCTTTCCAAATAAGGTCACATTCTGAGATCCTGGGTAGACATGAATTTTGGGAGGACACCATTTAACTCAACACAGGCTACAATACTGTTTCCTATCCAAAATGTGCTTCCAGAACTTTCCCACCATCCCTCTCCCCTTGAACTGGGTGAGCCTTTCTGATGGCTTTAATTAACAGAGAACAGCAGAAATGATGCTGTGAGACTTCTGAGGCTAGGTCATTAAAGACATACGGTTTCTGCCTGCCTCTCTCTCTCTTTTGACGCTTGCCCTTGGGATGAGCCACCGTGCTGTAAAGGAACCCAGGCACATGGCAGGGACTCCATGGAGAAAAATTGGGGGCTCTCGCCCATCAGCTCCAGCTGAGCTCCCTGTGACCACCACCACCAAGGTGTTGGCTGTGTGAGCAAGCATCCAGGAAGAGAGTCCTGTCGCCCGCAGTCAGATGCCTAGACCGACGCTGCGTGGACCACAGAGGAAACTCCCCTGCTGCTGAGCCCTGCCCATAATGCATATTTGTAAGCAAAATAAATGATTGTTGTTTTAAGCCCCTAGGTTTTGAAGTGGTTTTAAATATCTGGAACACAGAGCCTAACATCTCCAGAGCATTGTAACTCCTCTTTCTCACTGCAGTGCCCTCTTTCTGCCTCTGACTAGTCCACAAGTTTCTGCCCTTCCTTCTGCCCACGCTGAGCTGGGTGCCTGGTTCTTCCTTTCTGGATCACATGCTCAGCATGTTAACTGGCCTCTGGACTTCGGTCCTCCCTTTCTCCATCCTGCCAGATGATCTCTGGAGCACATTTTGGTCTTGCCCAAACTTTATTTATGGCTCTCCATTGCTGAGAGCCTTTCTCTACATTCCTTAACTGAGAGGTAGTACTTACTTAATATGGCCTCAGTTTACCTTTCCTGCCTCATCTCCTATGCATTCTCCATAAGGATTCTATCCTTCCAACAAATCAGACTATTCTCTGATGCAAATACATCTCCTCCAAGAAGCCTCCCCAGGCCCTTTAGTCAAAAATGATCTTTGCTCTCTTTTGGGCTCTTCTTACGTCTTCTCCAGTCAAGCCAAATGACCTGCAGCTCTGTGAGTACACCGAACTTTCCCAAGCCTCCTGGCCCTTGTGTGTGATACATGTTTTTCCTTCGTCTTTTTCCAACAGACCAATTCACACTAAACTTTGTACCTCAACTCAGTATCACTTTCTTTCGAGAAATTTTCTGTGATCCACTTGGTCTGGCTTAAATATCCTAATGTATGGTTACCCTGGGCTCAGAATAGATCCCATGCCCATCTCTGTGGCTGTGGGGGGGCATGGACTGAATCTTCAACTCCTGCATCCCATGTATCCAGACCATAGAAAGTGTTCCATAAATGTTTGTTGAATGACTAAATGTTGAATACATGAGGAATTTACTAGAAAGATCTCAAAGGCTTTATGGCAACATGGATTTATAGGAAAATGATCTGGAAATAAGTTTTTGCTCAGCCATTCAAGGTTTGTGGCTGTATTTCAGGTTCCTTGAGTTGATTTTTGAGCTCAGCTCCAGGTAGGAGAACTTTGTGAGCACACTTTCATTGGCCTCCAGTCATAATTTTGGTAATGAAGAAATGTTTTTACTGGAAGACAATCAATTGTACACTTTAGTAATTATTCTTCGTGCAAAACTCTTATTTCTTCAACAAAAGCACAAATTTTCAACCATATTTCCTAACCAGTACTGAGTAGGGACTGCACATTTTAATTCTTTTGGCTCTCTCGCAGCCCCTATCTGGCCCCTCAGTGTTTATTCAGCAGATTTTTGTGGGGAGATTAACTAACTCCCCAAATTGCTGTCGGTTTCTTTTTGCAAAAAAAATCCCACTTTTGTTTGTACCAATACACAAAGCTGCTTCTTTCCTTATCATTATCCATTAATGATGCTCTTAGACTTGAACTGTTGGAAGACGTGAATGCTAAGGAGAATTGCATTCTGGGAGGAATTCCCCACTTCACACTCTTTAACTTGCCTTTCCTTTTGGGGATAGAATTGTGAACCCTGAGTTTCCTGGGACGTCATTATACATCCTGGGATTTAATCATCCAAGACTTGCCTCCTCCCAACCCCTAAAGTGTCCTTGGGGACCATGAAGACATTACTGTGAGAGAGAGGTAAGCTCTTTAAAACATCTGAGTTTTAAGCCGTATAGTTAGATGACCTCTCTTAGGCTCTAGTATTAAATCTGAGACTCTTGAGAGCATTTGCTCAGGGAATCCATCATCCTTTTATTTTGTATTTCCTGGGTCTCACTCAGTGTTATGACTCTAGGGGAAAAAATGCCACGACTAGTACTTGAAATGTTGGCACCTATAGCATCTTGAGTTAATGTTACTTGCAGCTTTATCCAGGAACAATTCTGCCATGAAATACTCAGCTGTAAAAGAAACGAGACTACTGAGAAGAATTCTTTTGAGTGTCTCTGGCATGCAGAGAGGCGATGGGGATCTGTGTGTGTGCGTGTGGGAAAGTGAGGGGAGATGATAAATAGTGTGCTACCTCTCCTGTAAGAGCACGTCCTTTTATTCCTGACACTTCAAAAGACACTGTCAAAAAGATGTTTTACTGATTTGACTTTCTGTGCAGGAAAACGTGCAACAGTTACCTAGTAAGTGGTTTTATAGGGAGTTTCACCCACACGTTATAATAAACTGAGCCCGAAGATAACATATCTTTTGTGCTTTTACAGTGCTTGGATGATAACTGTGAAAAATTATCTAGTGGAGGTTAGCAAACTGTACCTGTGGTCTTTTTCTCATGACCTCTGTATGATAAAGTTTACTATCTTGGAGCATGATGCATTGTCAAATAATAGGTTTGCTTGTCTGGCCAACAAGAAGTAATTGAGGAGTGTTATAGTTTTACAATCCATGTTTCAGTGACTCTGCTGCTTTTGAGTTGTTAGACCTGAACAAAATGGGTCAATGTTGAAAGAATAAAGGTTTTTTCCTCTCTCTCTCCCTCCCCCACCTCCTACCTTCTTTATGGAGGAATTTTGAAAGGGAGGGATGGATGGGACATGGGCCTTGGCTATGATGATTCTCTGCCTTGGCATCTCCAGCTTTCACTGTGGGGCTCGAGGTGGCAGATCTTGGTCCTACTTTAATGACTGAGAGAAAATTTGCATTTGGCTTAGCAACAAATATCTATTGAGCACCCTTGGATTCCTTCTGTCCTTGGATGGAAAACAAGCTAATTTTGGATCAGAAATTCTTTGGACCTCATATCTGTGTCTTGAAGAAATGATTTCCCGTGCACATTCTTAAGACTTGTTGGAAGCAGATCAAAATTGGGTGACCTGGTGACCTGGATGGTATAAGACAGGTACCACGTTAAGGAACGTTTGATTTTTCTATGTTCCATTTTCTTTGGGGTTAGGTCCCACACGTTTTATAAAGTGTGTTCCATATAACACTAATTCCATGAGATGCTTTGTGGTGAGGTGAGTTTGGGAAACACTGCATACCCAATCTAAGCCCTTATTTTAGTGCCTCATGATGAATATTTGCATGTTAAAGGTTTGAGAAATCCAGTAGCCGAGAAACACGTTGACTATAGCATTTCCCCCAAATGATCACAGAAGCCCATCCCACCCCCAGCATCCTGCAAACCTGGTGTGCTCTACACTGTATTTGTGAGAATGCTGAGACACTGAGGTTTTGGTAATTTATAAATATTGCCGTCATTCTTTTCAGAAAGAGAGCATTGAGAGGCCAGTCACTGCTTAGCAACCTCCCCATACCCAAATACACAACATAGACACATATGTACTTGTCTTAGAAATGTTTTTTCAATAGGGAAATTAAGATAAAAAATTAAGAGCTTTCCCCATGCATAGAAAGAGTTATTCTGCTGTTGTGGGAGCCAAGGAGATTTTGGGGAAAATAACTTAAGATAAATGACTAGGGTGCATATTTTTATAGGAATGTTTGATGGACTTACTGTGTTCGCTGATGTGTGCTGGTTACTAAAAATTCAGGGAAAGGATAAAGAACTGGTATCCAAAATATACAAAGAACTCTTAAAGCTCAATAAGAAAACAACAGAATTAAAAATGGGCCAAAGACCTTAATAGATACCTCATAGCCATCAGGGAAATAAAAATTAAAACAACAATGAGATATCACTGTGCACCTATTAGAATGGCCAAAATCTGGAATGCTGACAACACCAAGTGCAGAAAAGGATGTGGAACAACATGAACTCTCCTTCGTTGCTGGTGGGAATGCAAAATGTTACCGCCCTTTGGAAAACAGTTTGGTGATTTCTCACAAACTAAACATACTCTTTCCACACAATCCAGCAATTGTGCTCCTTGGTATTTACCCAAAAGGAACAAAGAACTTATATCCACACGCGAACCTGCACACAGGTGTTTATAGCAGTTTTATTCATAATTGCCAAAACCCAGAAGCGACCATGACGTCCTTCAGCAGGTGAGTGGACACATAAACTCTGGTACGTTTAGACAATGGAGCATTATTCAGCACCAAAATTAAATACTCTATCAAGCCATGACTAGACATGGAGGAGTCTTAAATGCATATTACTAAATGAAAGAGACAAATCTGAAAATGCTACATGCTATTGTATTGTATAATTCCAACTGCATGATATTCTGAAAAAAGCAAAACTGTGGAGACAGTAAAAATATTAGTGGTTGCCAGGGATTGGGGGTAGGGGGAAGGGGTAAATAAAAAATGCATGGAAGATTTTTAAGGCAGTGAACATACTCTGTATGATACTATAATAATGAACACATGTTATTACACATTTGTCCAAACCCATAGAATGTACTCCAAGAGTGAACCCTATGTAAACTAAGGACTTTGGGTGATAGTGATGTGTCCATGTAGGCTCATCAATTGTAACAAATATACCCCTGTGGAGGAGCTGGTGATGGGGGAGGTTATGCATGTGTGGAGGCAGAGGGTATGTGGGAAACCTCTACCTTCCCCTCCATTTTGCTGTGAAATGAAAATTGCTCTAAACAAAAAGCCTTAGAAAAAAAATGCAAGAAGGGGCCTGCTGAGTCTGAGAGAGAATCTACTCTGAAAAACAAGTGTTAAATGTGGTTAGCCAAATTCCACAACAGAGTCCTAGGGTGCAAGGGGAGCAGCGGTCCTTCTCTGGGGTGCTGGTCACCACCTGCGGGTGGCGTCCTAGCGGCGGCATCCTCCCTGGAGAAGGCAGGCTGTGTGTATAAAGGTGAAGGAGCCCTGACCACGCTTTGGGACTCCTTTAAGAGATTCTAACAGAAGGTAGGACATCTGTTAGATAGTCCAGCAAACAGTGACAACAACAGGTCCCCAGAGAGTGTGACTCAGAAGTCAAGGAATGGACAGTGATGGTGGCTTATGCAGCGGTCTGGGGGAGTATGACAAGGGCCTATGGGCTGAGGTGGCAGCTGTATGGTACGTGGGAAGCAGACAGAGGTTGGGAATACTGAAGGAAGGCCTTGGGGCTAACAGAAGCTAGCTCTACTATGTTAACAGGACTTAGCTGTACTCACTGGGTCAGGTCCATGGACATCCTTCTCATTACTGAAGTGATTATATTCCTGGCCAATCCAGCCCAACTGCTTCAGACAGGAGAGACAAGTACCTCAGGGAGTGTACCTGGGACATCATACAAGAGCCCACAGGACGGTTGTATCAGTTATCTATTGCTGTGTAACAAATTACTCCAAACCTTAATGGCTTAAAGCAATAGTTAACATTTATATCTCACAAAGTAGGTCAGGAATTTGGGAGCAGTTTAGCTGGGTGATTCTGTCTCAGAGACTCTCAAGAGGTTGGCTGGGGCTGGAGGATCCACTTCCAAGACGGCATCCTCATCAGGCTGTGAGCAAATTCCTCAGTTCCTGGTTGGCTGGTGTCAAGAGGCCTCAGTTCCTCAACATGTAGATCTCTCCTTAGATCTGCTTGAATGTCTTCATGATGTGGCAGCTGGTTTTCCCCAGAGGGAGTGGTCAGAAAAAACAAAGAAGAGGCCACAGGGCCTTTTATACCCCAGCCTTGGAAGTCACCCAGCACCACTTAACTATATTCTCGTTGTTATAATTGAGTCACTAAGTTCAGTCCATACTCAAGGGAAAAGATGTTAAGCTTTGCCTTTTGAAGAGAGAAGTGTTAAGGAAATTGTGGCCATAATTTAAAACCACCACTATGGTGGCTCACTTGTATTTAGCCCCCTCGAGAGGTTAGAGGGTTAACAAGAGTCTCAGGAAGATCTTTATTTGGAGAAAGGTGGGGATAGATTTGCTGGCCTGCGCAGAAGCGAAGTCTATTGTGAGTCATAGAAATTCTTTTTAATTTATTTTGAAATCAAAAGATGGGCTCCAGACATGACTGCTTGTTAAATCGGATGAAATTAAAAATAGCTTAAACGTTTGGGAAGAGGGGGGAGATGATTAGTTCTCAGGGTATATGAAATGTCCTCACATGAGAAGGGAGTCAGCTATTGGGAAGGGCTGCTTTGGAAAACATATGCTGTGTCAAACTCCGCCAGCAGATGCAGACTTGGCTGCTAAAGTTAGCTCCCTGAGAACGGAGCTGGATGGGCTGCCATCACAGATGTCTCTGCAACCAGCACCCGAGACAAATATAATTCTTACCACTGGAAAGCAGGGCCCCCCCCAGAGCCTTCTCACCCTGGTGGAGGAGTGGCAGGGAGGCACAAAGGCAGATTTATGGCCCCAAATGCTGACTCTTCTGTGATCCTTGAGGAGAACAGATGAGTTTTAAGCCACGAGGTGTCCCAGTATTTTGCATTTCTAAATTTGAGAGTCCCTCACAAGGTGAATTCTCGTTACATGAAGCGGAACCCATGCTATGCAAAATTCGAGGCCTGATTGGGAAGGTTTTGAAATGTGTATTTTGAGATTTATAGTCCTGAAATGTTGGAAGCAGAGGCGATGAGATAAGTGAAGAGGAGTTAGAAAACTACAATAATAAGAAATGATTTAAATTATTTCGTTAATGCAGAAACCAGACAAGGAGGGGACCCAGTTTCATGGCAGATGACAGATGATGTTCGCATGCTGAGCTTCCAACACATTACAGAGCAGGATTTCTTCAAAGTGGGTCTCATGGAATTTAGTCCACAGGGATGTCACACTGAGGAGGGATTCTCCGAGAAGGAAAGCTGAGGAATGATGTAAACAGTCTCCCTCTTCGAAACTCACCGGGCACACGTCAGCATTTTCATGGCTCCAAGAAGCCGTTAGATGAAGAAACCTGTTAAATTTCGCTTATCTCCTTAGTCCCCATATAACCATGGATTTTCGCCCCTCTCTAAATTCCATTCATTTCCAGCTCCTATTTCTAGCCCTTTAGAATGTCAGCGTCACAAGGGCAGGTCTTTGTTTTACTCGTGATTAAAGCTCCACGGCCCAGAACTGGGCCTGGAACTGTTCACGGTGAAGTAACAGTGCTTAAGCTTCAGGATGCACCTTCCAAGGCCCTGCACCTAATTTTGCACTCACAGTTCTGTGCTCTTTCCCTTGAAGAGGTCCTGCATGGCTGTTATGCTTCAGGCCCTGCACAGCCTGGATCTGCCCCTACGTGGAACACACAAGGTGCTCAGCAAATAGTTATTGAATGAGTGAATGAACAAATGGGTACTACAAAACCAGTGTGCCTGGGAATGCACATGGGGTACCACCGTCGCAGAGTCAGGAGACTCCCAGACAGGAGGATTTAAGATTAATGTTCACTGTAGACTGAGGAGGTATGAGAGAGGAACACAACCTCACCTGGGAAAGGAAATAACTGGAAAATACTGGAGTTGGAAATACAGTCTAGTTGACATATGATTAATGATCAGGGGTTACCTGCCTTGTGTTCTCACCAGTTAGGATTTACCTGACAGAATGTTAGAGAATTTCATTATGAGGGTTTAGAGGGCAAACAAAAATCTTAATGCAGCATTTAGTCATCTCACTTAGCCACGGAGCTCCCCGAGAAGCCAAGTGCTGGTGCTTCTGAGCAGAGACCCCCAGTTCCCGGGGCTGGCCATTGCTCTGCCGTCCTGGAAATGTGGTCCATCCCAGCTGCACAAATTCCATTCTGCCAGTGCTGGACAGAGCTCCCTAAAACCCAGGGGCTGTCGGTGCTGACCCCTTCCCACCAGTTCTCCTCCTTTCCCTTCTGAATGCAGGTTTGACCCCTAAGTAATGAGGTAGATTTTTAACAGTCCCACCAGACCTCACACGTCCAGATGAACATTGTCTTTTAAAGATGGCACTTTGGGGAGCAGCACACGGCCTCCATACAGCTGTTACTAATAAAAATGTGGCCCTCTTTTGGAATTGTCTTTTGTGTCAATTATGAGGCACATGAGAGAAATCCATCCCCTTGGCCATATGTTGTTTTTGACCAAAAAATGGTCCTATCCAGCTTATCCTGCAAAACGGCCCAGCATATTTAGCTGGCTTGATTTTAGAATCACTTTAGGATTTTTATTCAAACTCAAATCCACTGTCAAAGGACAAAAATTTTCCAGTATCGAGATTGTTCCAAAATAGATGCCATGTGATCTGAAAGCAACTCCCCAAGAGGAGACCAGAACCATTGTGAGCATGGATAGCCTCTCCGAAGAGCGTGGGGGCGTCTGGGGGGGCCGCCATCAACAGGGTCGTCTGTGTCGTCCTTTGTCAAGTTCTGTTAGAGTTTTGAAAGTGCTGATTCTGAGTCCTGGCTGCTCGTCACAGTCCCCTGGGAAGCTTTACAAACTGTCCAGGCTTGGTCCCTCTCCCCAGAGGTTCATAGCTGGTTTGGGGTGGGGCCCAGGCATTGATTTTCTATTTGTGTGTGTGAGGGTGTGTTTGTGTGTGTATGAGGGTGTGTTTGATTGGAAAGTGCAGCCAGGATTAACCTTTATGTTAAAGAACGAATCCTATTAATTTTTGTCACAGTTGCTCCTGTTTAATTTTTCTGTTCAGATTAAAACCTGTTGTGACTAGGCACCGACGAAGGTTAATCTAACGCAGGGGAAGAGTCTGGGGGCTGCACTGTCATCGGCAAAACTGGCACTGTGTGCCACAGCCACTAGGGGGCATACGCTAACATTTATCAATATGAACGTGTGCAAAGATAGTAGCTTTGGAGGAAAAAAAAAATCCCAGGAAGTAAAAGGAAGAGTGGTCAAAGATTTTGTTTGCGGTCAGATTACTGACCTCTAGTTGCCTCGTTTTACCAAGTCTCCTAAATGCCACGATTTCTTCCAGGGTACCAGTCACAGAACTTCCAGCGCTAACTATAGCAGAGGGAGTGGTAGAGAAAGAAAAGTTGCTGATGTATTTTGAGCACTGTGGTGTGCACTGCATTCATTATCTCATTTAATCCTGTATAACATTATGAAACAGAATGATTACCTCCTTTTCATACCTGAGGAAATCTTTCATAGATGACTGAGGCCCAGAGAGGTGCAGTCACACGGCCAGTAGGTACTAACAGTAGATCAGTTTCGAGTCCCTCTGATCCCTAAGCCCATGCTCTTTCCTTATGCACGCAGTCTTTCTGGAGAAGGACGGTGTTCCAGGGGTGCGAATTTTTGTTTTGTTTTTTTCATCACAGGCCAGATCGGGTAAAGTGAGTGGTTTGGTGCTATTCTCGTGATTCTTGTTGGAATGACTATAAGTTAGGTGTATCTTAGCTACAGAGGCACCATCTCCTATAGATGAGGAGAGTCGGATTCTTTGTCCAAATACCAGCTGTGAGGGTTAGTGGAAAGAGTCATGTGGAAGTGGTCCATTTACTCCCTGTATCCCCTAAGAGAATGAAAGCTCTGTGAGGGCAGGCCTCTGCCTGTCTCATATGTCTGGGCTTGGCCCATCATAGATACCCAGAAATATTTGTCGAATACCCCAGTTGAATTGTGAATGCATGCATGCATGCATACGTGAAAGTATTGAGATCTAAATTATATTCTTGGATCTGAAACATTAGCCGTTACAAGGTTGTCTAAGTCCTGTCTCCTCTCTGGACCACAGCTTCCTTATTTGAAGTGATGATTCTAGATGACTTGTAAGATTCCCTCCAGATCCAACACTTCCAGCACACAGCTTTTACCCCCTCATTGGATGGATGAATGTGAGGAGGGACTCTGGGCTTCAGCTCTGGTGTCGGTGGTCTACAGACAGAGGAAAACAGTGGGAGAGACCCTAAGAACCTGCTGTGACTATTAAGCAGCCCAATGAGGAGAAACCCCACATGACTCTCATGGCAGGGACAGCTGTATGTGGGAGCAGGAGGGGACAAGAGAAGAAATTGGGAAGCATATTCATAACTGAAAATGAATCTTTGCTGATTTATCTCTTAAAGTAAAGAAGAGATGGTGGGGCTTGAGGGTGAATTATTTATATGAATTGAATATAATTTCAGCAAAGCGTGCAACACATGCTATGCCTTCCTCATGCTCAGAGAGTCTGTGCAAACACACACTGATCGCCAATGGGTACTTGTGAAAATTTCAGTTCTTGTGGACTTTCTGATTTGTCTCCAGACACACCAAAAATAACTTCACTCCTCATTCTGTTAATGAGCGTAATTACAAAAGCATGCGGAGCATGGCTTTGCATCATCAAGATTGGAATCTCCCAGGGAGATCCCCCAAACCCAAGTAGAATATAATTGAGGAGATATATTGGTCATTTTTTTCACCCATGAGGGAGGAGCTTTATAACTCAAAACCGGCTTTTGATTTCAGCCCCTTGTTTCTGCCACAACTGGCTCAACTTTTGTTCATTCAAAATGCAGCAGTGCTAGGTAATTTACCTCGTTAGTTTCTGATTTCGTGCAGAGCATGGTCTAAGCTCTCTACGTCTGTTTAATAATGTAAGCTTCCCCAGAACTTTACGAGGTAGGTGCTGTCATCATCCCCATTTTGTGGATCAGGAAACAAGAGAAAAGAGTGACCAAGTAACTTACCCGAGGGCGCACTGTGAGTGGGAAGGCACCGGCTTCAGGGTTTGTGCTTTAAACCCTACCCTACATTCCCTTTCAAAACAACAACAGGAATGTTTAGTAAGGACCACTGTACGATGGACCAGGACCATGCTCAGAACAGGGCCTTCAAAGTGTCAGGCCACACAGGTCAGAGTTTAGGCCAGTGTCCCAAGTACTCTGGGAACTAGGAACAAATCAAGAATAGAAGCAGAAGCCCGGCCGCGTGGACTTGGCTTTGGAGATGGGAGATGGTTGTGGGCGGTCACAGCTGCCTGGACATGCAGGTCCTCAGAGGCTCTCTTTAGGAGCAAGCCACAGGCTACCCCAGACCCTGCAGCAGAGACTGCCCCACCCCCACTGCCGACCACTGTCTCATTGGCTCAGGGCTTGGGGTGGAGCCTGTGAGATGAAGGTCTTGGTCAGGTCCAGCTGGCACGCTAGGATAGGCAGAGACCGTTTTCCGCCCGTGAGAAGTTAGGGTTGCCGGAGTTCCTGGGCCTGCGTGCCTTCTAGACCGTCTAGAGGCCGTGTCGTTATTCTGCCAGGAGACTATGAGCAAGAGGAAAAATCAGCGTCACTCCTGTACCTGCAGCTCTGTGTCGGGGACAGAAATTCGGAAAGTTAGGGTCCCTCCCAAGAGGTCCCTCCCTACCACTGAGGCTGGACTACATATTCTGTTTACTTCCCTCATCTGTGCTCTGGGAGGTGGACCTCAGCAGACCGATCACCCAACTCCTTTGTGCTGTGGATCCATCAGCCAAGAGCAGGCACCAGCAGGAGGTCAGAGGGTGGGAGGGGAGAGCCCTGGTCTGGGGTCAGGGATTGTGTCCCTCTGTGACATCAGTTTCTGTTTCCTCATGGGGGGTAGGGTTCCCGCTCTCCCTGACTTCCAGCAATAGGATTGCTCCCCGAGCCCCTTGGCCGAGGGATGGATGCTGCCATCCTCTCTTGCTGGTCTCTGGGGCCTCCGTGCCCCTTAGAGTTCACTTAACCCTGACCACAACTTCTGTTGTGAACAACCCCTCAAGCTCTTCAGTCACACCCTTCCGAGTGGGTTCTGAGTCCTTGCCCCTCCTGCCACAGCTTTCTCTGCTCTAGGTCTGAACCCTGACCTGCTGAAGCTGCTTGGCTTGCTCCTGGCTGCTGGTCCCCTCTGGGGAACATCTACCCTCTTGTTCTGGGACTTCTTGCTTCTGCCCTGTCACACACTTCAGTTGGTCTCTTCTGTCTCAACTGTTTCTGTCCCAGGTCATCACTCACTGGTCTTCTGCTTCAAAGTTTCTGCCCTGGTTCCTGACTCTGTTATAATGCCTTATAATGGATCGCATCTATCTATTAGGCTCCTGCTCTGTGCCTGGCACCATGCTAGATGCATTCATACATGTTATCTCATTTAATCCTCATCACTACCTGATGAGGTTAGTACTATACTGAGATGAAAAAAATCAGCTTCTGTTGTTTCTGCCTGACCAGCATAACCCCTCCCTTTTCTGCTAACAAGCATCCCGAGTGTCTGCAGGGAAAACCACTCTTTCTACACTCTCAGCCCTTGTGGTTCAGGTGAGGCAGACCCTGCCCAGCTCCTAGCTAGTTAGAGACACATGGTAACTGAAGGAGCTGGGAGTTGGCCCCAAGTTTTCCCAGGGAACCTGAGCTAGATCCTGCAAGGCTCCGAGGATGCACATGGTGTGAGAGCTGCATGTGTTCAGCATTCCTCCCTGATGGTTTTCGCTAGGGCTTGAAGTAGGGTGCACAGGCGCACTCTTTCTTGCCTGGGTGTGATCTTGCTCCCAAGTTGTTGAGTAATCATTAAGGTAGTCTCCCCTCATCCGTGGTTTTCCTTTCTGATGTTTTAGTTACTTGTAGTCAACTGCAGTCCAAAAATATTAAATGGAAAATTACAGAAATAAACAATCCATACGTTTTAAATTGCAGGCCATTCTGAGTAACGTGATGAAATCTTGTGCTGTCCCACTCTGTCCCGCCCAAGAGGTGAATCATCCCTTTGTTCGTCGTATCCACGCTGCACATGTTACCTGCCTGTCAGTCACTGGGTGGCTGTCTCAGTTAGCAGACCGACTCTTGCAGTGTCCCAGTGCTTATGTGTAAGTAACCCTTGTTTTACTTAATAATGGTTCCCAAGCAGAAGGGTAGTGATGCTGCAATGTGGATGTGCCAAAGAGAGCCTGGAAAGTGCTTCCTTTAAGTGAAAGGGTGAGTATAGTACAAGACATTTTGAGAGAAAGACTAGATTCATGTAAGTTTTATGATGGTATATTGTTTAACTGCTTTATTGTATTATTGTTGTTAATTTTTTACTGTGCCTAATTTATAAATCTATCTTTATCATATGTATGTATAGAAAAAATATTATATAGAGAAGTCCATATTACCTGAAGTTTCAGGCATCCACTGGGGTCTTAAAATGTATCCCCCATGGAAATGGGGGGCTACTCTACCATGTCCATTTTTAGTGACCTCACTGAGAGCTCCGTGGTCTTTCTCAAAGGAAGCCAGTTCTATTTCCCCAGGTGCCTTTAATTCTGTGGCTTAATATGTGCTTTCCCTTCTTCTTCCCTTCTTAATAACAGGACTCTTCATGTTTAGCTGTTTACATAATTATACAGAATAAAGACCATATTTCTTGGGGTGGCCATGTGATTAAATTCTAACCAATGGGGTACAAGCATAAGAGATGTTTGCAACTCTCAGGCAGCATCCTTAAAGAAAAAGTATGCATGTCCTCTAGCAATTTCTCTTTTTTGTTGGCTGGAATACAGCTGATTGCTGGACTCAAGCAGCCATATTGGACCATGAGGTAGAAGTCATGTGTTAAGGATGATGGAATGAAAAGATACAAGGAGCTTGGATCTCTGATGATCGCTGAGTTTCCATGTAAACCTCAAACTGTGTATATTTCTGTTAGAAGACATAACCTTTTCTTTCATCTATACCTCTGTTTTGGTGTTGCTGTTATTGTTGTCATCACTGGCAGCTGAACCTACTCCTAATACAACTCTTTTCTATCAATCAGGTCCTGGGGAAGAGCAGGAACATTTCACAGCTTTGGAAAAAGGTCAGCAGATGAGCCCTGAATAGAATTTGGGGGCTAATGAACATCAGAGTGACTGACTAGAAGTGGGTTTATGAGATGTAAAATATTTGTAGAGAATTATTCCAGGGAGCCTGAGACAATTTTGTATTTATAATTTGTATTCTTTGTCTTTAATTTTACAAATCTCAGACTCCACATATCTAGACCCAGCAATGGCAGAGATTACTGTTTTTGCTTGGACTTGCAAGGGCACGACTCAGGGACACATAAGGATGTCTCAAGGGGGAGTGAGTGTTGGACCTTGGGCCTAAAGCCGCCCTGGTCCCTCTGTCTTATTCCCATCTACCCGATAGGATCACTCTCAAATCTTGTACCCTTCAGGAAGCATTCTTTGAGTGTCAGGAACCAGCTTGTGTCTTTTTCTCCCCCACTGAATATCCATAAGATTCATCTCATTTCCTTCTCTGTGTTCAGCTGGGTATTGCAGATAGAAGGAGCACTGGCCTTGGGATTAGAATACCTGAACTTGAGGCCTGGCTTGACTTTCAACTCAACAGAAGACTTTGACCAAATTACTTAGGTTCTCTGGACTTCAGGGGTTTTGTTTTTGTTTTTAAATCTGTAATGAGAAGATGATAGCATTTGCTTACTAGTAAGCCAGAGAATTAAATCAGATAAAATATGTGTAATTGCTTGATTGATGATGAAGTGTGATAAAATTAAACATATTATGATTACTGGTATCACAGCCCTAATCCCCAGGGTTGTGCTCCTCCATTAGCTGGAATGCCGTCTGATAAGCCCCACAGATAATCACCTGCTATCATATATTGTTCTCTAATTGTTGTGTGTCAAGTTTTAGATAAATTGGCAGGTCCTAGGAGCCAAGGACCATGTTTTGTAATCTCTGAGCACCTAGAACAGGGCTGGTCATACAGAAAACATTTTAGGGGGCATAGAGGTGGTTAGAGTTGCTATCCAACAAAGCAAAATTTGTTGGTAAATGCACTATTGCCTTGGGTCTAGCTCTGACATATTATCAGGAGTTGATTGGAGTCAAGGAGGCAAACTCACATGAAACAAGCTCAGAGGAGATTGATGTATAGCAGTCAGACATCAGCTTATTATTTTGGACTGGGGAACTGTTTTCTGATCACTGAAGTGCATGCTTCTTGCTTTCCCGCTTCCTGGCACCTGTATGCCTGAGAGGCCAGAATTGTATTGAGGAGGTTGGTTGGTGAACTTGGTGTGGAGAAGTAGACCATTTTGAGGAGTATTCAGTCTTGTCCACCATATGCTTTATGAGTCACCTCTACCCCACAATGGAGCCCACTTCTCCAGGGAACAGAAAGTTTACACTCTCCGGACTTAGTGCCTCTCCAACTTGAACACCAGTGAATAAACAGGGCCAGCTTCCCACTCTGCAGACTTCCCTTTCTATGTTCCAGGCTTTCTCCTAACAGGATACAATATAATTGATTTTGTGTCTGCTTTTTAAATTACAGTCACATTCAGTTCTGCTTCCCCAGGTGTCTTAGCCCAGGTTGCTATAACAAAATACTATAGACTGGGTGACTTAAACAACAGAAATTTATTTCTTATAGTTCTAGAGGCTGGGGAGTCTAAGATCAAGGTCTCAATTTGATTCCTGGCAAGAATGCTCTTTCTGGCTTGCAGACTGTCCTTTTGCTGTACCCTCACATGATGCAAAGGGAGAGCGAGCTCTGGGGTCTCTCTCTTTCCTTTAAAGATACACTCAGGACTTCATCTAAACCTAATTATCTCCCAAAGGGCCCACCTTCTAATATTATCACATTAGGGAGTTAAGGCTGTAATATATGAACTGGGAAATGGGGGGCACAAACATTCAGAGTATAGCACCGAGATTATACTCTGCTTCATCATCCCAGTTGGTGATCGATCTATCTATCTATCTATCTATCTATCTATCTATCTATCTATCTATCATTAAGAGGTCATTTGAAATTCCTAGTTATGCTGAGGGCATGGCTGAAGCGTGCATTACTAATGCCCTCCTGTGGATCTCTGTGGCTTTCAGGGGATGCAGGGGATTTCAGGGGATCAGGGGCTGCCATTATCAGTTGGGGTTTGAGACTCCTTAAATGTCTAATATCTTGGCTTTCTCCCACAAGTCAGGAATCACATCCAAGGTGTAGGACTTAAAAAAAAAAAAAAAACATTTAAAAATGGATTTAACTCTTGCTGAGAAACCCGATTTTAAGTTCTTGAGGACACCTCATTGTTGTCCCTTCCAGAATCAGGGATTCTGGCAGCACCTGTCCGTTGAGTAATTGACTGTGTGCAGTGTTGATCGCTGGACCCTGTCCGGTGTCTTCCAGCCTTACTGGCAGGGGCTGACTTGTTGATTTTTATTATTGCCACCTGTTTTCAGCCCACCTGAAATAAATCATTAGAAAATTCACCCAGCCCTCAGCCATAATCCAATGCAGTTAAAAGGTACTTTCTCTCCTGCTGAGAAATTAACACCTTCTCCTTTGTCCCAACTTTCTGGGATCATTTCCAATATGTCCTGGCTGGGAGTTAATTAAATCCATGTTGACACATACTCAATTTCAAGTGGCTTTCCACATACAGGAAACCTGTTGAGATTTTGCCTTTTGGGTCCAAAACCGCTGTTCCATCCCTTTACCCCAGTTTTCAGGGTAAGTTTTCTACTCACCAGGAGAGGATGGAATTTAGAATGGGAAATTTACAAAATTCCCCACTCTAAGAAAATCATGGTCTCCCACTTTCCTATAAAGCTTTCTAAATTTCAAGACCTATCTTCTGCGTGACACTTCATTTTGTCTGCTGAAACAACTGAATTTATGATTATAGGAAGCTTTCAGAGGTAGGGCAGAAGCAAATCACAAGTAAGGTTAGAATCCTCAGCTCCACAGCAGCTGTTTTAAGAACACAGTGCTCAAAATCAGAGTCAGAAGATGTAAATGTAGGTCAAGTAATTTCTAATTTTGATTGGATATTGCATATGCACAGCCTGGAGCTTTTTTTCTCCCCCCAGTCAAGAGTTAGAGAGATTTGGGTGGGTTACAGGAAAAGTCATTAGCAGCAACACTGAGAATCTTTGATTCACCCCAAGAGGCATGTGTCAGCTTCATCTGATGCTACGTGCTTATTTTAGCATCTACAGTGCTGGCCATGACCATCTGGGGACTGCATCCCTTCACGCTGACCTGCGGCCTCGGTGTGAACATTCCCTCACATTTCGGTCCTCACTTAGCTGCGTCTGTCCACGCTGCAGTGTCGCCGGGAGGCCACGGTGGCACACTGGCATCTGTGGACTGTACCTGAACCACAGGTGTGTCTCGGTTAGCCTGTACAGTACTCACTCATCCATTTATTTTCTAATGAGCCAACTTTAAAAAATTAGAACATTTCATACAAAACTCAGGATTTTGAGGTTTCCATGAAAACTTGGTGCTTGGGCAGCACTGGCACCCCTGCCTGGGATTCCTGGGCTGTTGCTGAGCGGTGCTGCCCCCTGTGGATGGGACATGTATCTCCAGTTTGCCAGGTCCCATGTGGCTTGCTTCATTCACTTACATTTCCTGCTCTCTATTACAAGAATTTGCTACTTCACCATCAAGAAATGCCCTATACACATAGACTGATAGGCTTCAACAGCATAAGATAAATGCGCATAGCCTCTGCTGGAGGGAAAGAGACACAAGTTATTCTCAGTTATTTTTGTGTAAGTCTAGAACGATTGTACCATAACAGGTGGCTATGAGAAAATCAGTTATGAGTTATGGGGGAGGTGTTTTTGAGGTGATGGGGAAGAAAGGTCAAGGTCTGGACTAAGGGTGTCAAAGACAAGAGGTGGCTTTGCGACTCGGGTCAGGTGATACCAGGAGGAGGCTGGCACCTTTGCAAAGAGGACTCTGAAAAAGTATTGGCCTGTCTGGGGTTATGCCACAGGGCGTGTGATGGCCATGGGGCACTGTACACAATTATGTGAACCAGTGTCTTCTCCCCAGGAGACTGTGCTTCCTTAAGGGCAGAATATGGGAAGGGGCCCTGTTTCATTCAACTATCTGTTATAGAGACGTCCACGCCAGGAGCTCAGTCCATGGCCCTGAAATGGGATTGGAAGGTGTGCCTGTGTATGTGCATATGCATATGCATGTGTTTGTGTGTGCCGTGTGTGTGTATGTGCCTGAGTGTGGCAATGGGCAGGATGGGGCAGTGGATGGAGGCTGGACATTAACAGGAAGACAGAGAGAAGAGGGAAAGCACGTTAGGGGTGTATAATGCATGTCAAGAAATACAGGGCTTTGTTATCAGATGACAGTGGTTCATTTAGAAATATTTCCCCTCTCTTCCCAAGGACAAGGAGTGCTGATGGTTAGTGGATTACATTCTTGCCCCCAAGGCCCAGGAATCCACGATGACAGCTCTGAGTAATGAAGGCTGGGGTGAGCAGCCTCATTTAGTGAATCATTGGATACTCACCAACGCTCCTCTGACATCCATTTTCTTTAAATCTGTCCGATTCTAACTAGAATATGCTCAGCACATCACATGGCACTGATGGAGAAGTGGAAGGAATGTGACAGAGTGGGTCAGAACACTGGAACTGAATTCAGTGTTAGCCTCAGGTCTCCCCGCCCTCCCCCGCCTTAGCTGTGTGACCGTAGGCAAGCTGCTGAATCTCTGAGCCTTTGGCTTCTTTGCTGAAAGTGGGGATACTCATAGACCTCTGAGAGTTTATGCAAAGAGTAAACAGTGCCTGGCACTTGGTGGATGCTCAATAAATATTCTCTATTATACCGAAGTTCAGAACTAAATGGACTTGCCAATTTACGACTTTCTTCTAAGCAGGTTCCTTAACATTGTGTTCTCTGCACGATCAGAGGACGAGAGGCAAAGATGTTTTCAGATGGACGCAGTACTCGGTTCTCCAACACTGCATTTACTGTCCATGTGTTGGGGTGTGAACATGGAGTGGTGACCCATGGGGACACAGAGCAGGCTTCTATTTGTGTGCTCCGGCCCTCTTTATTTGGCAGTAAGGAGCTGGCTCTGGTCCCTGCTGCGTCACACCAACTCTCAGATCACTTACCCTTGTTAAAAAATGCCATCTGCCTCAGCGTTCTTTGCAGAAAGCCTCCCTGAATCCCATCAGGGTGTCCCAGGAAGCTTCCTGACCACACTGCTCAAACCTAATGGTGCCGGCTGCCCACATCACAGCAGGAGCGGCTGGCTCAAAACCTCACACCAATTTCCCCCCCTCCTCCTTTGGAGACCTGGAACTTCTCCCAAGTGTAGACAGATACCCACTTTGGACTTGAACTAGAGAAAATTCCTTATACCCCAATATATGAAATTGAAGACTCTTTCATGCTCCTCTCCTCCCCTCTCCCTCCCCTCTCCATCTGTAGAAAGGGAAGATGAAATGCAGCATTAGCCCTTGTTCCTACAGCCCAGCTCCTCGATGAGCATGTCAGCCTGGATACTGTAGCTAAACATAAATGAACGGTTATTAATGATGGTCATAATGTTTTCTAGCAGTTAGCTGGCTGTGATTCTAGGATTTTTTTTCCACTGTGTTTTGAAGGGTTAGGTTATTTAAACTTACCATCAAATAGAATCAAATCAAAGTGAGCTAATTTTTCTTAAACACTAATCATTTTAAGGCTATTGAACTAAATATAGAGGCAGTTCATTAAATCATTAAAACAGCCTGCAATAATGCTCACAAAGTCATTATGGAGCTATTCCCTCGCCAGAGAGGTAGTGTTGCCTTAAGCACAGTTTAATCAAATTAGATGGTGGGCTATGTCATGGGGTTTCTTCTATTGATATTCATTAAAAATACATGATTTATCACTAATCTCTGTGAGGTAGATCCCACTCTTCCAAATGAATTTTGTAAATGTCAAGGGGAAGAAAACAGAATGGCGTATTGTTATAGTAATTTAAGAGTGGTGTGATCACATTTACATTTTATATACTATGCAATTTAGGAACAGATAATAGCTTTAACAAGGCTAAACTTTTTTCCTTAGTTAAAGTTAGAACAGAAAGGCTGAGCCCCAAGGATTAGCCATTACGCTTTATCCCAGAATGGGCCACCACATTTGAATTATCTTTTAGTGGAATGGAAGCTTGGTCCATTGTTCAGCTAATACTTTTCTCAGACTCTGTGGTGGACGAATTTCTACAGAAATTTATACCATCCTGATGGGTTGGAATAAGATTTCTGTTTTTAGATTCTGTCGTGATTCAGGGATTGGGAGAGGCAGGTGCTTCCTGGGCTTGGGGACCCTCTTTCTGTGCACACGTGTCAGCCCCCACTGCTCTGTGGCCTCCGGACCCTGCCCTCAGCCCTGCTGAAGTCTGCCCAGCGCCTGCCTCCTCAGTGGACTGTAAAAGGCTGATAACAGTTGAGAAGTGTTACCCCACCTAGAGGTGTTTGCATTTTAACTGGGATCAAAGCTGAAACTAAAGGGATTAAGTCCTAATAGTACAATTTTAAGCGTCAACCAGTTGGTAAAAGAGGATTTCCTGCTGCCAGAGGGACCCTCCCTCTGGCCTTGATGGGAGGGGAGGGCTGTCCACAGTGGCCAGGGTTGGACCAGATATGGGTGGAGGGAAATTTGGTAGCAGGTAGACCGATACTGTTTTTTCCTTGTCCATGTCTTGCTTTTTTTTTTTTTTAAACTGGGAAATGAGCTTTCTCTGTTTCAAGAACTCCCTTTGTAAACAGGTATCTTTTTAGGGGGTACATATTGAAATATTGATATTTTGGTCTGTCTTTTAAACATTCCCCCCCCCAAAAAAAAAAACAACAACAACTGGGGACTAATGTTTGAAACTCGAAATTACAGTTTGGTTTTAAAAGTCTCAATCTTTCCTTTAAAATATCCCTGAAGGAAGAAAGACACTTAAGGAAGGAGAGGTACCTTTTCAATATGAAAATGTGGCCATTCTTAGCAAGACACATGAGATGTCTCTCTACACTTTAGACGCTTATCAAAAGCTTTTCAGAATATGACTTACAGCCAGAATGGTCAGAATCAACAGACAGAGGCACTCGATTTGTACAAGATAGAGGCTTTTAGCATCTTGGCCATTTAACCTAATCTAAAAGAGAAACACAGCTTAAGTGAAATCCTACTTATTTTACTCTACTATATTGCACAGTAATGGGATGCCCACCCCTTTCTGCACAGGAGATCTCTAACTCGACTCTTGGCTCAGTGGGAAGCTCTCAGAACCATTTCCAACACCAACTTCAAGATACAATAGGTTCTGGCCATTAGCCATGGAATCTCCCGCCTGTGAAATAATGGAGATGAGAACAGGACGGTACTGAAATATTGGCAGGAACTGACTTAACTTCTCGAAATAATAAATGAGGGTCCTAGCAAAGCCTCTTGTTAAGTAGCTAAATGTCTAATTCACCTGGGATATTGTTTAAAAATTCATTTCATCTTTGGTAATTTGATGAAAGGAAGTGCTGTACTGGTGGTTTCCCTCATGCAAGGCTGTACGCACCTAAGGGCAGGTTGCATTCATTTTGATGATTAATACCTGCCTGTTCCGTGGCTTAATGGGAAAATGCTAGTTATGTTTGAAATGATACTGCCTTCTCCCTCCTCTTCATTCATCAGGTGAGCACCTTGATTAGTTGCCTTCCAAGTTTGTGCTCAGTAGAACTTATGTTACCCACTGACATGCTAAAAACATTATGCTTGCATGTTCATGGTTGGAGGAGCCTGGCAGTCGCATGGTGACTAATTTCAGGTGGGCAGTGCTGGATGTTCACGGTGACTCACAGCTCTTTTCAAAGATGGGCAACAAGAATCTGCAAGAATAAATGGAATGAAATAAAGTATTTTTCGTTCTCTTCCCCTGACACCCCTAAAATGTCACCAAGAAACATAGGGACAGCTTTGTTGCCATTCACTTAAAGGATATTGCCCTTATTTTCATAGGTTTATTGAAACATTGTTATAAATGAGAGGACTAAAATTAGAGGTTGTGGAATTAAAAGGGTTGAACAGGAAGGACTAGGACAAATGACTCAGCCCAGTCTTCCCAGATCTGTCCCAGTTTTAACACTGAAAGTCCCACATCTGGACTTCTGGTCAAGACAGAGGTGTAAACACGCTTTGCCTCCTCACACAACTGCAGAATTACAACTAGACTCCAAAACAAATCATACCCCAAACCATGAGAAAATCAAGCTGTATGGGAGTCCAACAACCAAGGACTTAAGCCACATTCACCTCGATGGATAGGAGGTGTGGAGATGCAGAGGTAGGCAAAGATGCACGGAGATGTGATATGATTCAGAGAGGCAGTGGTGGTGGAATGGGTGGTCCCATATTCACATGTGGTGGATAGAAATCAGGAGGCATACCTTGGGAGTGAGCAATCCCAGCCCCAGGTCAGACTGCAAAGCCCAGGTTTCCAGCACCAGGAAGATAAATTGTCATAACTTCTGGCTGTAAAAACCAATGGAGGTTGGGGTGGCAGAAAAAACGGCTGGATATTCATGAGACTCTGCTTAAAGGGCCTGCACAGACTTAAAATGCATGCAGACCCATCCTCTCTGAGATTCAGCACCAGGGCAACAGCTGGAAGGGCGCCAGTTGCACATATGAATGTTGGACATACCTCCAGAAACCAGGCAGCAGCCTTGTCCCCTCTCCATGCCCTCTCCACAAACAGAACCACAAAGCAGTGAAATGTGTTGCCCCACTCTGGTGATTACCTAAGGCTCTGCCCCACAAACTTTACAGGTGCCTTTTCTACAATAGGCCATGCTACTAAGACAGGGAGTCAAAGCAGCTGTACCTCATACACAGAAAGAAACAGAGGGAGGCTGCCAAATTGAGGAGACAAAGAAATATGGCTCAAATGAAAGAACAGAACAATGCCCCATAAAAAGAACTAAACAAAATGGAGATAACCAACCTATCAGATGCAGAGTTCATAACACTGGTGATCAGGATGCTCAAAGAACTCACTGAGTACGGCAAAAAAATAAAAAAGACCCAGGAAGAAATGAAGGTTACTAAGTGAAATAAAGGAAAATCTACAGGGAACCAACAGTGGAGGGGATGAAGCTGGGATTCAAATCAATGATTCGGATCATAAGGAGAAATAAACATTCAACCAGAGCAGAATGAAGAAACAAGAATTCAAAAAAAATTGAGGATAGTATAAGGTGCCTCTGGGGCATCTGCAAATGTACCAACATCCAGATCGTAGGGGTGCCAGAAGGAGAACAGGAAGAGCAAGAAATTGAAAACTTATTTGAAAAAATATTGAAAGAAAACTTTCTTAATGTGGTGAAGGAAATAGACATGCACGTCCAGCAAGCACAGAGAGTCCCAAACAAGTTGGACTCAAAGAGGAACACACCAAGACACATCATAATTAAAATGCCAAAGTTTAAAGATAAAGAGAGAATCTTAAAATCAGCAAGAGAAAAACAAAGAGTTACCCCTAAAGGAGTTCCTATAAGGCTGTCAGCTGATTTCTCAAAATAAACTTTCCAGGCAAGAAGGGCCTGGCAAGAAGTATTCAAAGTGATGAAAAGATTACTCTATCCAGCAAAGCTATCATTTAGAATGGAAAGGCAGATAAAGTGCTTCCCAGACAAGGTAAAGCTAAAGGAATTCGTCATTACCAAGCTGTTATTACATTAAATGTAAAGGACTTATTTAAGAAAAAGAAGATCAAAACTATGAACACTAAAATGGCAACAAATTCCTAACTATCAACAATTGAATCTAAAAAACCAAACTAAGTAAACTACCAGAACAGAATCATAGATATGGAGATCATTTGGAGGGTTATCAGCTGTGAGGGGGAAGGGGGAGGATGGGGGGAAAGGTGCAGGGAATAAGGAGCATAAATGGTAGGTACAAATAGGCAGGGAGGTTAAGAATAGTATGGGAAATAGAGAAGCCAAAGAACTTATATGCACGACCCATGGACATGAACTAAGGGGGGACTACTGGAAGGAATGGGGATACTGGGTGGGAAAGGGGGACAGAGGGGGAAAAATTGGGACAACTGTAACAGTATAATCAATAAAATATATTTGAAAAATAATGCCATAAAAAGAAAGAAAGTCCTATATCCTGGGAAACCCCACAATCTTAGGCAAACTGTCATGAATGGTGAGCCTCAGATCTCTCCAGCCTCTGTCCTCATCACACCCCATTTAAGTCACCTGGGTGAGCTAAGAGTCACTTGGATTTTATGTGTGTGTGTGTGTGTGTGTGTGTATACACACACACACACACACACACACACACATATATATATATATATATAAATTTATATATATATATCATCTTTAAAGCATTCTACTCTTACCCTTAATAAGTTGAGGCATTTAAGCATATCTAACCTATTAATTAAAAATGATTTTTCTACAACGATAATCCTCTTAATAATTAAAAAGTATTTTCAGAGTTATTGCCCCATGTAATTCTCAAAATTAGGGCAATAGTTCCATTTTAGAGAAAAGAAAACTGAGGCTGAAAACAATAGTTTCCTGTCTTCACTCTCGTCTTGCCCTCAGGGCAATGGAGAGCAGCCTTGCCCACCTTTCTCAGATTTCAGGAGTCTTCATTTACCAAGTATTCGCGGGATACGTACTCTACACCCAGGACGTGGTGAGGCGGACACATTTTTCAAGGTTGCCCTATTGACCTCTCCGCAAGTCTTTCCCAGCTCCAATTCAGAAACTGTTACATCGTCTTAAAATCCTGCTGGCAGAGAATCTTAAACTCTCTCCATGCTAAAGCTCAGCATTTTGGTTTCACCCAACAAACAAAAGAATAGTTAAGTCCTGATTTTTTAACTGATGCCATGATCATTTGAGAACTCAAAGACAGTGGAGTGAGTCTCTTTGGCACAGTCCTCGGGGTGTGCACATGTGTGGGTGTGTGCATGTGTCCTCTAATAACAACCCACATTTCCACTGCTCCAGGTCAGTGTACCAGAGGAGTGGGTACGGTCAATCATGTCACTGTTAAAAAGAGGTGTGTCTCTTTATTGGCACAATATAGACTCTTTCAATATATAATAGTGCCATTAACCTTCATGTGGTCACGAGGCAGCCCCTCCCCTCCATGCTTCTAAGAGTGTGAGTTCCCTGGGATGTAATTAACCTTAGACATGTATCTGCCTCTTTCTTCACACACTGCATCCAATGCCCTGACCTCACACTCACCATGAGCCTTCGAGCTTCAGTTTCCTGTTAAGTTTGGTGTGTGCCAAGGTCCTGCAGGGAGAAGAGACACACACATGTTATTAGTAAAAGCATCCTACACAGGGCTGTGTACAGGTGGCAGCTTAATAAGTACTCTTGGGTGACAGAATTGAGTTGTCAGGCCCTCTGTTCTCCTGGCTATTCATCCTTTTCTGTCATTTTCAAAAGACAGAATGAGACAGCCAGGAAAATAAAAACCCAAATCTCTTAAAGCCTGACCAGAATAGAAAAGAAGGTTTCAAAACGATGAGTAGGGTTAGAGTCATTTGCATAGAATGGATGACCACGGGGAGCCAAAACTCCAGGCATGGTCTCAGAAGGCTAGTTTTTAAATTGAAAGACAATGAGGGAGTTCCTTTCCAAAGTTTACCTGTTCTTCTTTTTTCCTTACATGTAATAATTGGTTTTCACAGTCAACAGCCTATGTCCCTCCAGGACAGTGAGTCTGCCCTTTTAGTACTCATTCTCCATGCTAACCACGGTGCCTAGCACAGAGCAGGTGGTCAACATCTTATGATATTCACCCATGTTTGTTGAATGAATGGGGATCACAAGCCTGGCAGAACAAAAGGGAGTAAAGGTAGTATCTATTGCTTAGCTCCCTTTGCAATCTTCCACCTAATAGTGGGTGGTAGTCTTAATTACAAACTACTTGTACCGTAGCAGGTGATGGAAGCTGCATCTGTCCGAAGCATGTTTAAGGACATCTTGACTGTTGGATGGTCACATTAACCACTGTTCACACTTCTTTATCTGTTCTAATCAAGCCGCAAAATTTCTTCTTACACTGAAAACTCCTACTAAGAGTCTGGGAGCAGTGTGCGGATCGTGTTTAACCCTTGACCTGTGACATAGGTACTTGACAAAGGAAACGACACGGTGTATGTTCCTAGAACGTTGAGGAATAGGGAAAGACAGGTTGGTGGGTAACCCTAGGACCAGACTGGATGAGGCAGGCGAGAAACACTTAGCCAGGTGAATGCCAGCTTCCTGGAAGGAGGCATAAATCCAAGCTTTCTGCATATGTCTGTCAAAAACAAGGACTATTTTTGCTTAATTGGGTCTGTCATTATAACCTCCTGGGCTGTTCTGACTTCCAAATCAGAGTCAATGTATCACAGAAGGAGCCCTGACTAGAGGTATCTGCACTTGTACAGTTGGGGAGGGCGTGGGGGAGTCCCCAGGGACAGTGACTTTCCAACACCAAGTATAAGAGACGTTTCATTTCTGTTTCTGGCCTGCGTCCTTTTAGAACACAAGCTCTCATGGCTTCCGTTTTCCTCAGACGGAGGCAGAAGGTGTAGTGAAGAGGAGGTATGACGTTGAATATTCAAGAGAAAGAGTAGATGCAAAACAAAATATGGAAAGAGGAATTAAATTTAGCTTAAATAATAGAGGGAAGGAGAACCCAATCCAGAGGATTAAAGTTCTATAAAATTAAAGAGACAGAAAATACAGTCGACTTGAAAGAGACAAAGCCAACGTGGTGCTGTCTTCAATTACAACTATGTGTGAGTGGCATTCCAAATTACGTTCTTTTTCTTTTTCATCATCAACATTTCCATGCAGGTTACAGAGGCTACCACCAGGTTCGAGACTGGGCAAGATCTGCCCACCAACAGAGTTACTTTTGTCTTCCAGCAAGTGAGACAGCAGCGTCAGGGGATGTGATGAATTCCTTCACCCGAAGGCACATAAGCAAAAGAGAACCATGGCTCCCTTATGAGGGCATCACATTGTGGCTGCTTTAAGTCCACCTTCTCAAAAGAGGAACCAAGGTACCATGATGGAACTAAACTTAAACCTTCCTAGAAAGTCTCCAACGTTTCTCTCTTATCCCTTCTAATACAAATGCAAGAGAACAGAGAGCTAAACTGTTCCAAGGTCAGATCTTTGAAGGATGGTCGATGTTTCTTAATTGTTGCAAGTGATAAGCAGGTGAACCAGTGAATTTTCATGTCAGTTTGGAGAGAAGTTCTGTACTAGGTGTACTTGTTGCCATTCATAGAATGGAGCGTTTTTAAGATCTTTTGAAAATCTGAACTATTACATATTTTTACTCAGTGAAAGCTCATGGCCTGGTGAGAACAAGTTTCTTTGTAACCTTAATTCAAAAGGTTGGGAACAATTTTACAAAGTGATGGTTCTCTTTTGTAGCAAATGGCAATGATCAGTCTTCAGAAACAAACAGATACAGTTTTTGTAAGCATTAAACATCTTCTTAGTTCATAGATCTTTTTTCCTTCCCAATCCTAAAAACTGAACGAGAATCAATGCAATAAGGTCCATGATTCTTGGAACTCTGGCACTAAAAACAAATGCCTACACTACAGCCTTTCCATATTCAACTTCCTTTTTTTTCCTAAATATATTTCCTTGAAGGTAGGAACAAAATGTGTCGCCCATTGGAACGGACGCTTGCTTTGCAAAATTGGTCATCGAGAGTAATTAAAACACACGAACTTAGAAGAGTCAGCACAAAAGGAACATTTTCTGTTAATGTGTCTAAAGTATAAATTTTGTTTTTCTACCTAGGGCACAGACAAGTGTCAGAACACCGAGCGGTGTGATCCCACTTTTGCAAGCTGCAGCGATCACACGTGTGTTTCAGATGAGGGAGGACTCTGCACCAAACGTGTCCTGGTGACCGCTGCCTCGGCACAAAGGGCCGTGAGCACCTTCTGATTTCTTCTTTCCTTGTCTTTCTCTTATGAATTGCTCTAGTCATAAAAAGAAGTAAGGGCTATTAAAAAGGAAAAATAATAATTGAATCAAATAATACTCATGAATAATACTCATAAAACTAAAAAATAAATCATCATGGATTTGATATGTAGATGCTTTATTGGCTCACCTCCTGAAGTTCTTTGAGTGTTACCCAGCTGTTCCCTCTGCCTCATTTTCCAGTCACAGCTGACTCCAGTGCTCAAGTGCTTCTCTGGAAGATGAGGAGGAAGGTCTCCCGAGATGGGAAGAAGCGGCTGGTCTGGGGCACGGGACATGGGTCAGCAAAATCTACTTTGTGCCTTGACACACAACGGTTAAGGAACTAAATCCTGCCTCCTTTTCAAAGCTCAACATGTACCCGTCCCCTTTTTATTGCCGTCTGCTCATTCTCTCTCTGTTCTCCTTTCCTTTATTTTCCTCCCAGTAAATTTGAACCATTTTTAGGACAGCGGCCCTCTTCACAATCATGGTTCTTAGTATAAGGTAGATGCTCAATTTGTGTTTGTTGAATAAAGGCCCAAAGATGCTAAGTGACTCATCCAAGGTCACAGAGCAGGTCAACAAACAAGATCAAGACTCAAATTCGGGCTAGATCCAGAAGCCCATGGCCTACAAAAAACGTACTTTGCCAAATCAAAATGCAAGTCGGTGCCTCAAGCGGGAGAACTATGTTAATAAACTGACAAGGACCTGGGTGATATGTGACAGGGACAGAGACAAATACTGTGAAGGCAGGAATTAAGCTGATATACGGTACTTAGGCGTGTGTTGCTAAAGCTCTCTTTATTATTACAATTTTTCCCTTATGGAGAAACTACTTTTAACCATTATTTTCAACTTCTCATAGGTAAGAAGGTATATAGAGCTTTGTAAAAAAGTTCAGGCACAACATATTTTTGCAGAGGCCATTCATGATAAATTTATTCAGCAAAGGAAAAAAATAAATCCATCTACATCGAAATCACAAACGACTTGTTTCTATCAAAAGCCCCCAAGAGACAAAGCACCAAGTGTGAAGTCAACAAGAGTACAGATGAGCGATTTCTCCCCGCTGCACCATCTGCCCCATGAAGCAGCCAGTACAACCTCCAGACCCAGGAGGTCAGGAAGAAAATCGTTTTGTTGGGTAAAAAGTATTCTGAGTAACTGCCACTTTTTGGAAATGGAAGAATTTTATTTTTCCATGTGACAAATGGAGAGGAACCCGTTTTCAGGGGAGTTAATCATCCCAGGATAATGGTTACCTTTGACCAAAGACATAGCCCCAGGAGTTGTGGCTTCATTTCCTCCAAGTGTTGATCAAGTCTCAATCTTTGGGATGGCTGCCACACATTCTATTTCTGGAACTCCTTTTGAGAAAAGCATCCTATAATTTTTATCTACTTCTTGTAGTTGTGGCTGATGGTGATTTGTATCCCCACCAGAACCATGCTGGGCAGAATTGACCCTTTGCAAGCACCCCTTCATGAAACAATGAATAGGAAAACAGAGGGGTGAAAGAGGAGAGAAAGCACAGAAAAGGGGTGCGTCAGAGACAGCCCTGGGATGGCGGGGCCGAGAGGAGTCAGCATGTCTCAGCAACCTAATCCTCACGTGCCTGTGCACCCACATGCAACCTGTTTTATTAAAGATGGGTTGTTTTTGAAAGCCTCCAAGTACTTCCAGTGCGGGGTTTAGAAGCATGAAAGCACCCCAGGGATGTCAGTCATTTGACTTCCCTTAAAGAAAATATTTTAAAAAGAAACTGATTACCTGGAATTTAATAGGATTGGGCAGACACTGATTTTCTAAAGATAAAAGTCATAGCTACAGGCCAGTTTTCTTGCTGAGGGAGGGTCCACTTTCTGGGAGGAATCCAGCATGACGTTTTTCTACCTTTCTGTCCTTGTTCTTTTTTTTCCCCTTCCCTTTCGTGGTGATTTTCTGAAACTGACCGGGTTCTAGAGGAGCCTTAGAGTGTTTAAATGTTGGTAAACGTCCCCGCTTGTTTCTGATAACGGCACGGTGCTACCACGTGCTACTGTGCAGCTTTAGAATGTCACTGGCGGCTCCCACCAGCCAGCAGGCCTCGGCCGCGTGCCCCTGTTGGTGTGAGGCCTGGCGGGGACTAACACAGAAATACTCAATATTAAGACGGCATCTTGATAAATAAGGAATTTTAAGATTTTTTCAAAACTTCTTATTTTAAAATCATTATAGACTCACAAGAATTTACAAAAGCAATAAAAGAGTCCTGTATACGCTTTACCCAGCTTCTCCCAAAGATGACATCTTATGTAGCTGTAGGAGAATAGCGAAACCAGGAAACTGACATGAGTGTATTTTTCATGAGACATGGACCTCTAGTTTTCACCACTTTTTAGAGACCTGCACTTACTTGAGAGAGTGTGTGTGTAGTTCAGTGCAATTGTATTCCACGTGTAGACTTGTGTAAGAACCACCGCAGTCAAGATACAGAAGCCTTTACCCCCACAAAACAGCTTCCACAGCCTCGCTGGGATGGCTGTACTGTGCGTTTCCAGGGGACTAGGGCCAAGGTGGTTTGCAAGGGCTGCCTCAGCAACAGGAGTCTATTGGCTCATGGTTCCGGAGACTGGCAGTCCAAGATGAAGGTGTCAGCATGGCTCTGCCCTGGCTTTCTGGGTTGCCAGCAAACCTGGGTGTTCCTTGGCTGGTAGACATGTCATCCCAAACTCTGCTTTCAACCTTGCCTGGCATTCTGCCTCTGTGCATGTCCATATCCAGGTTCCCCCTTTTATAAGAACACCTGTCACATTGCATTAGGACTCACCCTGATGGTTTCATTTTAACCTGTTTATCTCTTTAAAGACCCTATCTCCAATTACATTAGGACTTTGTGTAAATTGGGGAGGAGAGGCAGAGTACAATTCTATTTGTAACAAATATCCCTTCAAGATATCTTATTTATTTTCTTCAAGATATCTTGAGTCCTGAATGAAAGCTGAGTTAACTGACAACGTAGTTCCAGGTTAGTCTTGATGTTGAAATGCCTTGTGCAGACTGGTACCCTAGGCTGCTGCCTGGAAGGCCTGGTTCAGGTTTCTCAATGGAGGAATGCCCTGGGATCTAAGAATATTCCAACACCTGGATAAATAAAAAGAATGTGGAGAAATTGATGTGTTTATTTGAAAGCTGCGTAGTCAGTGGAGACTTCCACACATGATCTCTGGTTCCCACCAACCAGCACCATCCACCGTCTCCTGCCTGGATGGATCACTGCACAGCCTCCTAACTGGTCTTCCTACCTCCAGTCTTGCTCCTTCAAATATTCATAGTTTCCGGAAAGATTTCTACAGTGTGAACCTGACCATGGTGCCCCACACCAAACACCTGGTTCTCCAGTCACTTCAGCATGACTTCTCTTGCCTCAGGGTCACTACGCGGGCGGTTCCTTCTGTTTGAACGCTCCTCCGAACCCCCTCCACACACCCGGTTGACCTGCCCCACCTCTGTCTGCTCAGACCTCACTTCCTCCGGGGGCTGTGGCCTGCTTCCCCTGGCAGGGAAGGTAGGCCCTGCAGCTGTGCCCAAGTGCCTTGTGGCTCTGCTCATACACATCCATCTGCTCTGTCTTTCACAAGAATGTAAGGTCCCCTGTGTGCTTGCCTGGCACACGGTAGGTCCTTAGTACATGTTTGAGGCTTGAATCAGTGGTAACTTTTCTAGCACTGAGTCGGGCCTCTTTTTCTGGAACGTGATGGAGAAAACTACGGGTAGAGACTGAAATGGAGATTTGAGAACAGACTGCATGCAGGAGATGGTTGGAACATTGAATTATATTGAATGTTTATTGAGTTTATTGAATCTGAATATACAGTTTATTAAAAATAAGTATGTAAATATATTACTAGTATATAAATTAGTAATATATAAAATACAGGTGGGACAAAAGCAGGTTTACAATTGTTCATATAGAAAATATAATAATTAATGAATATAAAACAAGAAAAACACTCTGTATTTCACATACGCACAATTGTACACCTACTTCCCCCACCCTATACGTACTATAAATAAGTAAATGTATTAAAATAAGTATATATGTATTTATTAAAAATACTTTACTATATTCAGATTTTTAAAGCAATTGCGAAGAAATCTCAAGTCTTTCTGCTTTCGAAATTTCTACGTTTGTGTTTTAAGTCCAGATTCATTAATAACTATTTGGGCAGCTCCTTCCAGCTGATCCCAGTTTTGACTTGAACTTCACTGACTTGCTCAGTGCTGGAACTTAGGGAGTTTATGCCGCAGGCCCCCACATCCCCTCTGCCTGTGGTCCTGTCTATCTCCCCGAGGGAACCGTTGGCCTTTGGGGGGAAGTGGGTAATTCCCAAGTTGAATACTATCTGAATTCTTTGGAGGACATGATCAGGAGACAGTTGATGTTTTGGTTTCCAATTATTTCAAACTTACTCATGGGTGAGCTACTGAAATGCAATCAGGGACCAGGAGAGTAGACTTGGGACAGTAATGCCTGAATTTAACTCCATAAAAGAATATCTTCTTACCTGCCTGGCCCTAAGTATGATGATGACACTATTAAGCCCTCCCTGTGTATATGTAGTCTCCATGACTTGTTTAGGCCTCACCACAACCCAAAGAGGTAGATAACATTATGTCCATTTTACAGCTGCAGCTACAGAGAGCTCGAGAATTTACGTAGTTTGTCCAAGGTCACTCAGCTTGTAAACAGTGAAGCCACAATTCCACAGTCAGGCTGGTCAGACCCCATGCCCAGGCTCACAATGCTTCGAAGTGCCCTGAGGCAGCCCCACACTGCCTGGCGTCTGAAGGCCGTGTGCAGAAACCACATGACAGCAAACACGTGGCAAATATGAAGTGCTCCCAATTTACAATGGGCTACTTCCATCACTGCTTTTCATCTTCACAAGAACCTGGTGTGCAAGGACAGGGCTATTATCCCCATTTTAGAGATGAAGGGACTAAGACACAGGCAGGTTAAGCGACTTGCCCACTGTCTCACAATGAGGCAGTGGCACAGCTGATATTGGAACCCAGGTCTCCTGGCTTTTAGTTAAAAAGCTTTTTTCCATTACAGCACAACCTTGTGGCCTTCAGCTTTCAGACTCCAATTGAAGAGCAGCATACAAATTAACTGAGGTTACTATATTATCTCCTGCAATGACGGTTTCCTATTAAAAATAGAGAGAGAGAAAGAGAGAGAGAACAACAAAAATCCACCAATGGAACATGTGCAAAATACATTTCCACAAGGTCATTCTCACCAGAGCGGTTTTAAAAAATTATTACTCTCCATTTGGGCTTTTGGTCCATGATCCCATGGCATGTGCAATTAAATGGTAATGTAAAATTTTAAACAAACACTGCTTCAGAATTGATTTCTGGGTAATAGGCCTGATTTGGGAAGATGGTGGGTTTGGAAGATATATCTTCAAAGGAACTGAGAAACTGGTTGACCAGCAGAGTCAGGGAATTTAAAGTTGTCGATCTGGATAAGAACAACTCAAAGAGTCCTGTGAGCAGCTGGGTTTGGTGGGCCTACATGGCAGCATGGGCGGCCCGCCATGTGGGTAATGAATGTGTCTTCCCCAGCACACTCATGGCGATGGCTTGCAATGGGGACGACAATATTTGGTGATAAAGTGTCATACCTATGTCACCCTTAGCACCCTTGTTGGGGTTTGTGTGGGTTTCACCTAAAGAATATTTTTGTGTGTGGAAAGTGTGATGTCTTTAAAACATCCACAGAGATATGTGCTAGACTGTATTTCAGCAGGTATTGATTGGGGCCCTGTTTTGTTCAAGACAAAGTGCCAGGTCTTGAGTTAGGATTTTTGATATTATGTGAGTTGGGAGACACCCAGGAGCTGCCTGTGCCCATCCCTGGCCCTCTGCTCTTTGGGGGAGCCCAAGTTTTCACCTCATCCATAAAGGCCCTCGGGGGATTTCCCCGTTTCTGAGCTCCCAACAATCCAAGAAGCAGATGTTGGAAGGGGAAGCCCCGCCTACCTCGGAGCTTTGTTCCCAGGCCAAATAAAACCAGAAAAGTCTTTCTATTTTGAGAAAAGCAATTTATTCTGGACTCATGTTTTCTCCCACACTTGGGCAGGTGAGATAATCTTAATGCAGTTTTATCAGCCTTAACTCTTGAATTCTTGGCTGCAAAACTTAAAAAAATAAACTCAAAGAAGCACCCCCCTCCCCATTTCCATACCAAAGAGCACTAGGCTCCTCTTGGAAACCTTTATCTCTTTAGTGGCAGAGCGTGTCTCATATTTTGTCACAGAATGGTGAGAAAATCAGCTATAAGAAGAGAAAATGCTGCCATGACAGAAACTTAAAACTAACTCGCTGATAACAACGCAGCAACAAGCATACATTCTTTTTCCCCTTTTCTTTAGCAAATATGTTGAGAAGAAAACATGTCTCATAAAACAATCTTCCCCATCTCCATACGTAGAGCCTCAACCATGCAGACAGCCTTGACTTCACAACATACAGATTCAAAATTGCTTTTGTTTTCAGCTTTTGCTTAGGTTCCTAAGAAATGCCTCTCAGGATGGATTAAAATACAAAACAAGAAGAATTAAAAGGGGCATCTGAGAAAATGAAACACAAACCAGGGTTCACCTCTGATCAGAAATACGTGGGTTTTTTTGTGTGTGGTGGAAGTTTTAGGGATGTTCCGAGGGTCACACAGATGTTAGGGGAAGTCTGCAGTTAAAGTTTCACGTCTGTGCTTATGTGCTTTATGATAAATCATGTTTATCTCTCCAAACATTTCAGCCACTTGTTATCATTTTTCAATTATTTTTACTCTGTTCTAGGGGGCTTTCTCAGGGATAATTTGTCTCTTAAATCTCCTGTTTTTTATTTGCCCCCAGTGAGAGCAGCAGGAAGTACACAGCAGATTTTGGAAATGAAGAACTTGGCTGTTCCCCACGAAACTCCGAGTAACTCTTCACCCCTCTCTCCTCAAGAGATCCTTTTTTTTAAGCTGATGAGAGAATAGCCAAAAAATGAATGAATCAAAGGATAGGAATATGAGTTCAAAAACTAGGGAACTTTCCAGAAGAAACAGTTTATGCTTGGGGAAGAATCAAGCCCCTCAAAATCCCAAATTTGATAAAACAAAAACACATTAATAGCTTATTTACATTTATATTTATGATTCTCTATAGGCTCACAGGATTTAATTTCTATTTTTAAATATTTAAATTAAGCCCTTTCCTTTCCCCTGTGATTTGTAAATGTAAATATTATCACACTTAATATATAGCAGATTAGCCAACTCTATTGAAAATGGTTAAGTAAGGATAAAAATAGAACCTCTGTGGGGCTGTTGTGAAGATTAAAACTTGTGAAATGCTTATCAAAGGGTAGCGTAGAGTGTTCAATATTTGTTTATTATTATTATTATTACTTCTATATGTATCTTCATATTTCTTTTCTACACAACTGAGATCAAATTATACTCTTTTGTCACTATTTTTAACATAATAGCTTGCAGTTTTCTATGTTAATAACTATAAATCTACATTTTTTTATTTAAAAAGTAAGAACAAAAAGGAAAGTGGATTATACTGGGTATTTGTTGGACTTCACCAGTCTTAAGAATGAATGCCACAAATTCACCAAGTCATTGTCCTCTTGATTCCTATCACATGATTCAGTATTGCTGAAGAGAGCAAAATCAATAACATCCAGGTTCTGTGAGCTGACGTGGCAACCAGCCCCCAAGCACACAGAGGGCAGCTGGTCTGTAGGACCATCTAAGTGGCTTGTACACAGGGGGGCAGGCTCAAGTCTCCCCTGGAAGTCAAATGATATCCTAGGGTGACAAGATGGTGAGATTACTTCTTAAGCAGATTCAAGATTTCATTATTGCCTGCAGATTTGAATGCGCAATTCAGGGCTTGGTTGGCTCTGAGTTGTGGAACCAAGGTAATCTGGAAGCCAGTTGGCCCTGCTGCTGCTCTGATCTTGACACTGGTTTTGATTAAAAAGGAATCTGGAGGGAGCCCATGGCAATTGGAAAGGGGACTGACTATGTGCTTGTTGGTAGTCAACTGCAGCACTGAGTTGAATAGTGTCCCTCAAAAGGTAGTTCATGTCTACCTGGAACCTGTGAATGTTATCTTATTTGGAAATAGAGTCTTTACGGATATAATCAAGTTAAAAGGAGGTCATCCTGGATTAGCTTGGGCCCTAAATCCAATGTGACTGATGTTCTTATAAGAAGAGGGCAGTTTGGATGCAGAGATACATACGAGGAGAATGCCATGTGACAGTAAGGCAGAGATTTGAGTGATGCTGATGCTGCCACAAGCCAAGGAATGCTGGGGATTGCTGGCAACTGGCAACCACCTGAAGCTATGAGAGAGCCATAGAACAGATTCTCCCTCTGAACCCTCAAGAAAGAGCCAACCCTACCTTGACTGGGACTTCTGGCCTCCAGAACTACAAATGAATGCATTTATATTGTTTTAGATCACCAAGTTTGTGGTAATTTGTGGCAACCCTCAGAAACTAATACACCGCTGGTGAGGTTGTGGAGAAAAGGGAACCCTAGTACACTGTTGGGATTGTAGACGGGTGCAGCCACTGTGGAAAACTATGGAATTTCCTCGAAAAACTAAAGATGGAACTGCCTTTTGCCTCAGCAATTCCACTGCTGGGATTATATCCTAAGAATCCTGAAACACCAATCCAAAAGAACCTATGTGTCCTAATGTTCATAGCAGCACAATTTACAACAGCCAAATGCTGGAAGCAACCTAGGTGCCCATCAGTAAATGAGTGGATCAAAAAACTGTGATACATTTACGCAATGGAATACTCTGCAGCAGAAATAAAGAAGGAGCTCCTACCTTTTGTGACAGCATGGACGGAACTAGAGAGCATTATGCTAAGTGAAGTAAGTCAGGTGGTGAAAGACAAATACCATATGATCTCACCTATAAGTGGAATCTAATTAACAAAACAAACAAGCAAGCAAAATATAATCAGAGACATTGAAATAAAGAACAAACTGACAGTAACCAGAGGGGAGGGGGGAGGTAAATAATGAGGGAAAGGGTCATCAAAGAACATATGTAAAGGACCCATGGACAAAGCCAAAGGGGGTTAGGATTGAGGGTGGGTGGGATGAAAGAAAGTGGTGGTGGGAAAATGGAGACAACTATATTAGAATATTAATTAAATAAGGTAAAAAATAAATGCAGAGAAAATTTTTTAAAAAGAAACGAATACACCTTCTTATGAATGTATCCATGTCAGAATGAAAATATGCAAAGGATGTACCTTGAATAGACAGACAAATAAGGAAAGGAGAAAGGAAGGGTAGAGAAAGAACAAGTGTCCAGTTGGCTAACACTGTTTAATCAGAGGATATCAGATATTGCTTTGCTAAAGTAGGAAGGTTCAAGGAGCTCATCTAAGAATCTGGTCCTGAATCCACAGCTGATGGAACATATACTCTGTTGGAACCACTAGGCAGTGGTAGTCATATGTCTGAGTAGTTGGGGATTTATTTGTAAGCAGTGTACTACTAATATGCCACATGTAAGTCACTCTGACATTGTTCACCCATGGTTTCCTGTCTTGAAGACCCAGACCCAAGTCTGGTGGGCAGGGAAAAAATTTGAGTGTCCCTCTGGGTGCTGATTCTAGAGGAACATGAAGCTATTCTCCTTTATGCAAACCTGAGTGACCTGACTCTGCTGGCGAGTGAACTCTGGGACCTCTGCCGCCCTCCACCCAGCCTCAGTGGAATCCCAGGCTCATGCTGGGCCCTGCTTGCCGATGCATACATTCTGGGTGCATACCACTCACCCTTGCGTAAGAATTTTTTAACACCTGTTCGTTCAGACTTCGTATACCTAGGATTTAAGAGTATTTGAATGAAACCCTGCCAGGTTTAAGTAATCATATTGAAAGAGAAACCAAGAGTTTTGGCTACATGAATTTTAGAGTGTCTTTACTTTACAATGAGGATCAGTGACTGCATTGTTCTGCTAGGGCTGCCGTGACAACGCAACACGAACTGGGAGCTTCAACAACAGAAATGTATTGTCTCTCAGTTCTGGAGGCCAGAATTCTGAAACTGAGGTGTTGACAGGATTGGTTCCCTCTGAGGGCTATGAAAGAGCATCTGTTCCAGGCCTCTCTCCTTGGCTTGTACATCGCCATCTTCCCCTGTGCACGTCTGTGTTTGTGTCCACATTTCCCCATTTTTATAAGGATACCAGTCATACTGGGTTAGGGCCCACCCTAATGAATTCACCTTAACTTGCGGACCTATGTAAAGACCCTATCTCCAAAAAAGGTCACGTTGTGAGATACTAAGGGTGAACTCCCACAAATCTTTTTTGAAGGGACAAAACTCAACCCATTGTACTAACCAAGATGAGCTAAGAGCCTGGACCCTGAGCCCCACTGAGTTCACATCCCAACTCTGCTGTCTACTCACTTCGCAACTTCAGGCAAGTTATGTAAGCTCACTGGGCCTCAGTTTCCTCATTGTCGATGGGGGTGGTAATAACAGACCCTCCCTACAAGCGTGGTTGTAAAGAGTGCCAGTGACAGCACTCGCCACATGCTTAGTAGCTGGTAAGCACTCAATAAATAGACGACATTATTGTTATCAGGGAGATGACAGACTGGCCTGAGGAATGACATCAGTGTGACAGTATTGTGACAGCCCGGTGCAAGCTGACATATTATGCGATTGGCTATTTTGAGTGGGACCGGTAGGGTCATCCTGGAGTTCTCATGGCCCCAGCTCCTCGATGCTGTCTGTGTTTTTAGAAGATTCCAAAAAATGTTCACATTCACTTCCCCAAATGTTTGACTTGAGTCTTACCTGAGCAAACCTGAGTCTGAGTTTGGATATTGGGCTGTCATTGGCTGTCTCAAAGAACTAAAATCCCCATCAAAATTGACTGATTCATTGGAGAAAAGGTTATGTGTGTGTTTGTTCCTTTTCCTTCTCTGGAAAATGGCAGAGTGCCCTACATTGAAGTTAGCAGACAGTTTTCTATGTTCCTGCACCACAAGGCACTCACTCTACATTCTACTCCATTTTTTTTTTTTTTAAATAGGTAAACAGACAACACTTACATGCTAGGAAATGATGTGACCTAGAAAGTGAGATGACAGATAAAATGAGCGAAGGATCTCAACGACACAATCTTGTCGAGGTGGATCTTGTCAGAGCAGATTTTCTGTGACCATAATAAAGCGCTTTTAACACGAGCTGGGTTGCCTCGTTTCTAAAGAGTAGAGGCTAGAGAGATTCTTAAAAAGGAAAAATAAATATTGCTCTAATTGGAGCCAGAGGTGAAGCAGGGTGGGACAATGAGCGAACAGGACTATTTATGTTGGAAAAAGAGAAGCTTTAGCAATGGTTTAGCTGAAAAATTCAGAAAGATGAAGGGCTTGGTCAAAACCAAAGCAGGCCCTCTTGTTTGAGAAGAAAGGACAGAGTCCAGGAATGAAGAGGAAGAATCAAATTACAGGGCAGTGAATGTAAGTGAAATGAAAAGAGAAACCACTGCTTTCCGCAGGTATTGAGGCTGGGGAAAATTCAATGTTAGAATAGGGTGTACTGGCTGACCCTCAAAAGCTTTGGGAAAATTTCATGCTAATGAAAAATGTTCATGGTTAATCAAGATTAGACTATAGTTACCTGAGCAGAGGCTGAGGGATATTTAAAAAGATCATTGTGGACAATAGTGTCCCCTAACAGACTGGACATTTCTAGACAGTTGATCCAATGCCCTATATTTTTCTTTTGCATTTCCCCATTAGTACAAGGTACATTGGTCACAGCTACTTTTTTTTTAAAGCAGATAATTTACATGTTTTATTTCTAATTTTTACCAACAACTCCCTTTCACACTTAGAGATACTGAAGCTCACAGAACCAAAATGAGTTACTCAAGGTCATTGGGAAGCAGAACTGAGATTGAAACCCAGGTCTGCGCTAGGTCTAAACATGCACAATTTCTCAATACATTTCATAGAACTCATAGAACTTAAGATGTGAAATAGAAATTAGAAACCATTTATTTTACAAAAATGAGAAGGAATTTGTCCAAGGCCCCATAGGAAATGGCAGAACAGAGAGACACTTGCTAAACAACTCACGAATCTGTGCAATTTCTGTAGCAGTTAGAAGAAAGATATTTGTATACCCTCGAATTCTAAGGTCCTTCGACATGTTTAGGTATTTTTACACTTCCCATATTTTAAACAGTTTATATCTGGGCAAATAATAAAGAAATTATACTCTCTTACTCTGAACAAATCTCAAATAATACACTGGAGGAAGTAAAAATTTTCTTATTAATCTTTCTGCCTCTGCTAATCTCAGTTTACCAGGACTCAATTTATATCAAGATTCCCCCTGGGAGCAGAACTAAATTAATGATAGCATGTTTGAATTAAACAAAAGTGTGAATGGTAGAAATTTTGAAGATATTCAATAACTGGAATTTCATTCAACCAACACTTTGTCATCACTGACTCTACATGTCACACTGTGAGGAATACTGAGTTGAATGGAAGATTTCTGTCTTCGAAGATCTTATAACTGAACGTAGAGACAGACATCTGAAGAAATAAGTCATCACATGGTCTGAAAAGTGTTATAAGAGGAGGAATGAATATACACTAATAAGAATCTAATTGAGTAGAAGATCTTAGGGAACCTGTCAAATAAATACATAAACATATAATATTTAGCAAATCGATGTTTATAAATTAGTGCTCTAGAAGTTCTTCAAATGTGCTTGAAATTTTTCTTCTCTTATTCCTTGTGAATATAATAACTCTGTCTTGTTTATTGAATTGGTTGGCTATTGCTGTGTAACAGATTACCACAAAATGTAGCGGCTCAAAGCAGCAGCGTTTATAACCTCGGAGTCTCTGTGGGTGAGGAATCTGGATGTGCATTGGGTCCTCTGCCTCTAGCCTCTCACAAGAACGTAAGGGGCTATGTTAGCTGGGGCTATAGTCAGTTTAAGGCTTAACTGGGGTGGGTAGGTTAGCAACCTCACTCAGGTGATTGCTGGCGGGATTCAGTTGCTCCCTTGGTCCCTTGTCATGGGGGATCTTCATAGGGCAACTCACAACATCCCTGAGTGAGTGAGAAGGTGAGAGAGAGACAGTGAGTGACAGCAAAACTAGAGTCACAATCTTTCATAACCTAATATTGGAAGTGACACCCCATAACTTTTGCCATATTTATCAGAAACAAGTCATTAAGTCTAGCCTACACTCTAGGGCATCAGTGCCAGGAAGTGACCATTGGGGACCATCTTAGCAAACTGCCTACTGTACTTATCCTGTGAATTTATTTTCTCCATGAATGGTATTCACAACACCATGCCCCTATTGGACCACATTAGAAATGCAAGATTTGCCCTTTACTCCTTCCCCTAACCCCGCTCCTCAGCATATCCTTCACTGTGGCTTGTTATTTCTAGTCCACTTCCTAAATATCTTTCTAGGCCATACAGCTGGGGGCCCCTTCTCTCCATTCCTACTGTCGCCTCCTTGGTTCAGGCCCTCATCACTTTTGCCTGGATTTAGGATTGAAACGAAAACTTCAATGTTCTCTCTGGCTCCCATTTGTGTCCCTTTTAACCATTCTGCATACAGTACTGTCACCATCTTTCTAAGGCACAGATCTGAGTAGGTCAGTCCCTCAGTGGCCTCCATAGTCTTCGGGATAAAGCCAGAATGCCTCAGCAGGGATAACAAGGCCCTTTGTGGTCTGGCCCTGCTGACTTCTCTGAGCTGCCCTCTCCCCTGCACTCCAGCTACCTGGGACAATTGACAGCTTCCAAATTGGCCGTGTTTCCATGGCTCCTTGGGAGAGCAGCTCCCTTTTCTTCCTCTGAATAACCCTCACTCAGGACTCAAAAGAGATGTTCTCTGCAAAGCCTTCTCTGACTTCCCAAAGGCAGGTTGAGGCTCCTCCTAATGCTCCCAAGACCCTTGGCAAAACTTCCTCATATTTGCCACACCACACTGCAATGACCTGCTCTCATGTATGCCCACGGGGCCCTCCCCAGTCTCTGAGCTCCCTGAAATCAGGAACTGTGTCTCTTTAGCTGTTTATTCCCAGGGTCGGTGGGGTGTTTGATAACTACCTGTTAGATATACAGTGATGGAAACTCTACTTCTCAGTTCTCAGCTGCTTTTATACCAGTGACCAGCGACAGCTACCTAGTTTGTGGGCCCAGTGCAAAAATAAAATGAGAGCCCCTAGCTGAAAAGGCAGGAAAAAGGCCATTCCCTTTCATCTTCTCCATCTTGACCCATGGTGGTTTTAAAATTTGCTATTTAGTCCTGGCTGGTGTGGCTCAGTGGATTGAGTGCCAGCCTGTGAACTGAAGGGTTGCCTATTCTATTCCCAGTCAGGGCACATGCCTGGGTTGCAGACCAGATCCCAGGTTGGGGGCTGGTGGGAGGCATGAGAAAGGAACTGATGGATGTATCTCTCACACATTGTTATTTCTCTCTCTCTCTCTGTCTCCCTCCTTCCCCTCTCTCTAGAAATAAATAAATAAAATCTTTGAAAAAAATTTTGCTATTTAACACTGTATACTCTTGAGCATGGGGTCGGGTGCAGGGAGAATCCAGACCCTGACAGGCACTTGAGGGTGTGCTCCCACCCCTGGCCCTCCCAGTGCCTGTGCTCTCTCACTCTCCCTCTGAGCAGGGCAGCCACTTCTGGGCAGGGATAAGAGAGCAAGAGGCCAAGAACCCATCCCGGGGAGACAGCGGGAGAAGGACAGCATGTAAGCCAAGGCTTCAAGCCCTCGGTGCTTTCTCCACTGCCCCATCAGCCTTCGCTTGCACAAAACAAACTCAAAGGTAAAGTTGTTAACAATTTCAAGATGGGACCGCAGAGCATTAAACCCCAAGCACAGGCCCGTTCTGAGCACAGGGCAGAGTGTGCCTGAACTTGTTGCACGCTCGTGAAGCCCGCCCAGCCGGTTGTCTGTGTACTACTGAACCCCTTCCTCTGGAATGTGGACCATCCCCGTTGTTTTTGGTTTTGCATCCATCAGCCTTGGTAGGACCCGACTTTTGGAAAGTTCCTAAGGCAGATCTTCAATGCCTTAGGATTGAAAAAAAGCAGTAGCTTTTCAGGGAAAAACAGAGGAACTGGAAGCCTTCCTGAGATGATGCTCCCATCATAGCTTTAAAGATATCCAGGAGCCCAGGGTTCTCCACCACATTAGTCATTATTAGCAAATATCCTCAAGGTCTAGTAGGATAAGATTAAGGCAGAACAGAGTGGAAAAACTTATTCCCTCTGAAAGTCACTTTCCATTAACAGCTTCTGCCTTCCTCCTCACGTGTAAGCTAATCTCCCCACCCCAGGATCTGGACCCCACCCCTTGCTTCCCACTCAGTAACCCGACCCCCCGCCCCTCATGTTTTTCAGCATCTTCAACCTCACCTCTCTGCTGGCTCCTCTCGACACCCTCCCTCCACCCTGTGTCTTCCTGCAGCTCTCCAGGTATTTCTCTCTTCCTTTCCCCAACGAATGTCTTTTGAGTGTTTTCTGCTCCAGAGTCCCCTGCTTCCTCCATCTCAGGCACAGTCAGACTGATGTCTCACTCTGTCCTCCTATCTCTCCGTCCTTGGGCCAATGGAGCTGCTCTCCTCATAGTCACTCAGCAATATCCTTGCCTCTAAGTTCCATGAGCCCTTTGCTGAGTTCTTGCTCAGGTTCCTGTGCAACGGCCTCCGTGGATCTCCCCGCAGTGAGGCCCCTCTTCTGCTGTCCCCAGGAGCCGGCACCCGCTCTGGTCTCCTCTTTCCTTTCCAGCACCTCCCTTCCTTTCTGCCTCTTCTGCCTGTATTTTAGAACATGCTTTCCCCCAGGGTTCTTGCTAGGCACAATCTCTTCTTACTCACTCTCTGGGCCAATAGCTTGGATCCTGGTTCCAGTTTTGCTCTAATGTTCTTAGTGATCTTGTGAATTACTTAAACTCTCTGGGCTTCATTTTCTTTAAAAGAGGTTTTTTGTTTTTTTTTTCAGTATCTTTAAAAGAGGGTTTCTCCATTTTGCCACCGTTGATATTTTGAGCCAGATAATTCTTTGTTATAGGAGACTGTTTTGTGCTTTGCAACGTTTAGCAGCACCCCTGGCTTCTTATCCATTGGATGCCTGTAGCACATTGCCAAATGCTCCCCGGTGGGGTCCACGTTCCGCTGCTGAGAACTACTGGTCTAAAATGAGGAGTCGAACCAGGCCATCTGCATTCATTTGCTGGGGCTGCCATAACAAAATGACGCAGACTGGGGACTTCAACAGTAGATGTTTATTGTCTCACACTTCTGGAGGCTTCTAGAAGTCCAAGGTATTAGCAAGATTGTTTCCTTCTGAGGGCTCTCAGAAAACTTCTGTTTTGGTCTTGGCTGGGTAGCTCAGTTGGTTGGAGAACTGTCCTGACATGCCAAAGTTGCAGGTTCAATCCCCGGTCAGGGCACAAACAAGAATCAACCAATAAATTCATAAATGAGAGAAAAAACAAATTGATGTTTCCCTCTCCCTGTTTCTCTTTCTAAAATCAATAATAGTAATTTAAAAAACCCTCTATTTTATGCTACCTTCCTAGTTTCTGGTGGTTTGCTGGCAATCTTTGACATTTTTTGGCTGATCTCTGAATTCATGTTCACATGGCATTCCCCCTGTGCATTGTCTGTGCCCAAATCCCCCCTTTTTATAAGAACACTTGTCATATTAGATTAGGGGCTCACCTTACTCCAGTGTAATCTTAACTAATTACATCTGCAATGAGCCTTTTTCTGAATAAGGTTGTATTCTGAGGTACTGTGAGTAAGGAATTCATATACATTTGTGGGGGAGGGACATAATTCAACCCAATAAGACCATCTCTTATGCCCCATGCATTCTAACATTCTATAATCCTCATAAAAGAAAGGGAATATTGAACTCCAATGTAGATTCCAATTCTTTCTCCTGAGTTTCTTCTTGCACCAATCTGGACACTTCTCTTTGGGCACTCATTCATTTGGAGTTCAGATAAATGTCAGAGGATGTGATGAGGGAATGAGAGCGTCAGGTGCAGCTAGTCTCCACAGTCTCTGGCAGGTAAGAGTGACGTGGACCCCAAGGAATGTGATGGGCCATTCTTGCCAGGCTCATCTTCCTGTCCTTATGTTACTGTAAATACCCATCATGGACTTAACAGTATGCATTAGTCTGCATAATTACAGAAATTATGTTACTTTGGAATTCCTCAATGACCCCCATCACAAAGAAGATGCTGTCACAGCTCTGCCCAGTCTGTACAAGGAGACAGTTTCCAGAATATTTATGATGAGCAACTTGGTTGAGACAGCAACCAGCAGCTTGGTTGGCTACTTGCTATACTTATTTACTTGCCTCTTCTCCCTGCTTAGTCTGCTAGGGACTGATCCCAGGAGAGGCTGACAAAATACCTGCAGGGGGCTCGATAGCCCTTATGCCAACAGGAGCCTCAGACAGACTGAAAGTAGCCACTGTAAAAGGAAGCACAGTACCCCAAACCATAAGGCCTTTTTCAAGGGACTCTTCAGTCTGATAGAACTCCAACAGCTCCTGCTCAGATGTCAAAGACGTCAGGACATCAGATCTATAGCCACTTCGCAGAGACCCGGTTCCTTGTGAATGCAGGAGTTCCCACAATAGAGCAGTGGCACTTCCCCCCACCCCTAATCTGCTCAGCTTGCTGCCTCTCTTCAGCAAATAGTGTTTTGAAGGACTTTGAGCTGCGATGATCTCACAGCCATGTCTTGAAGGATGTAAGACAAAACACTTCTGCTGTTAAATTCTGAAGTATGCAGTTGAGTAATTATTTGAGAAGTTTAAGTCAGAAATAATGGTGCTTTTGCCCTGAGTTGTCTGGAGAGCGCCCAAGTCCTCAGCTCTCCACCCTCTGTTGCCTTTTATAAACTAGAACACGTCGCATTTCAGGGGGGTAGACAAGCAGGTGTTCAAAAGGGTGGCCCAGACATCAGGTGCTGGCTCCGTGCACAAGAGTAGGCATTAACTGAGGGTTCCAGCAGCTCCTGAGAACGTGAGGAAGGAAGTGGGACCGGCAGAATCTTGCTGGAGGAGATAACTAAAGTGTGATATGGCAAAAGGGCTCTGTCTAGTTAAAGCAGAAGGAGGGAAGAAAATAAAAGCCAGAATGTATATAAGAGATGGTATAAAGGAAGCTAGGCACACTGGAAGTCTCTGGAGTCCACTGGTCCTCTCCATATCTTGTGGATTTATACCAGGCCACTGTTTTACACTCACATGCCCCAAATAGCCCCTGCCCACTTTAGAGTTACAGGACCTGAAGTCCACAAAAGACTGCTAGCCCAGAGTTAGACAGCTAGTTAGTAATAGAGCTCAGCCTAGAATTGTGTCTTTCTGGTTGTTGTTCTTAAGCACTTTTAAAAAGCAAGGGAGGCAAAGCCAAGAGAAAAGAAAGAACTACATGGAGGCATGGCACGGAGAGGGCTGCCCACAGTGATTTCTGTTGTTACCTCCACTCTCTCTATGCTGAGCTCTTTTGGGAACCAACCACCCATGTTCCAAGCTCTGTGCTAGGCTCTACAGAGGATACTGAAGATGGTTTTGATCCCCAAGGTACGCGAACTATCACTGGAGGGGTAAAAAGATTGAACCAGTTAGAGAACAACATAAGATACAGTCAGCCAACAGGTTGTTGTGCTCCTATGTGAGGCCTACTTCTGGCCTCCAGAGTGCATCAGTGAACCAGACAGAGTGCCAGCCTTACATTCCAGAGAGGGATGATGCTCCAGAAATATAGAAAGTCTGTCCAGAAGGTATCCAGCCATATAACATGAAAAAAAATAGAGACATTTATTGAAGAAGGCAAAGATACAAGAAACATTTTACATAGGATGATGATGCCTCAATCCCTTTCAAAGTAGGCACCTTGGGACCTCAAACAGTTTTCCTAATCTCCATCAGCTGCCCCATCGTATTTTCCTGAATCTCATTGAAGGTCTAAAATTTCTTCTCTTTCAAAGGTGATTTTAGTTTTGGGAAAAGCCAGAAGTCTCAGGGCACCAAATCTGGACTGTAGGGAGACTGAGTCACCTGAGTGATTTGATGTTTTGCCAGAAAACTCTGCACGAGATGTGATATATGAGTGGGCACATTGTCGTGATGAAGCTGCCTATCACCAGTTGCCCCTGTCTGCAGCCTTCTGAATCATCTATATAGTTTCCGCAGAGGAATGTTCAAGCTTAATGCAAAATTTGATGTTGATTCATTGCTCTACTCGCTCAGTCATTTGAATACAATGGCCACATAGTACACATCCTTACTCAGTGGCATTTACCACCCCTACAGACTAGTACAGTGAAGTCATCATTGTTCATGCATGCGCATTCCAGTCTAGTCTCCTTGGCTACCAGGGTACATCGGTGTCATGCAAACCATTCTTGTTATATTAACAATGGCTGGACATTTTTCCTGACAGGCCTCATATAGCCAGCAATACATCAATAAGATAATTCTATGTACAGAGAAGTCCTATGAAGACAAAAGAAGGAGTGGAGATTATCTCTCTATGAATGTGACATAGGAGTTGAGGCCTGAACAATAAGGAGGAAGTCGTGTGAGGATATGGGGAAAGAACATTCGAAGTAGGAGAAAGAGCGAGTGCCAAGGCTCAGGGGTGTGCACCAGCATGTCTGAGAGTGGAGTGCACCTAAAGATAGAGAATCCGTGGGTGAGTGTGGGAAAATGAGGCCCAAGGAGCACAGTGCCCAAAATATGTAGGGTCTTGTATGATTTTGGATTTTGATTTTGATTGCAATGAGAACCTACTGGAGTTTCTAAAGAGGGAAAGGAAGGGTTGTAATTTAAGCTGTAGAAAGATTCTCTGGTCATTGTGTGGAGGAGATAGACTGCAATACATAGAGCTCAGAGTGCAGGTGAGGGACAGTCGTAGGTGAGAGATGGAGTTGTCTAGAACCAGGGTTTTAGCAGTGAGAGTGATAAAAAGCAATTAGACTGGCAATGTAGTTTGGAAACAGAGCTAATAGGACCAGCTGATGAATTCATTTTGTGGTTTCCCTTTTGCTCTTGACTTGGGTGGGAAAATTGTGGGAGCAGATTGGAGAGGAGTCATGGAACTATTGTGTTTGTGTCATGTGATATTTGAGGTGAATTTTAGACATCAGATCACTCAGAGGTGAATCAGAGAGTAAAAGCCACTAGAATATACATCTATATGTTTATGTATAGTCTAGTGTGAGTACCCTGCAGAAGCTGGGGCCCTTTGTCTCAGAGCTAAACACACACCTGACTCAGGATTCAGAGAAGGTGAAGGAAGATCCAGGGGAAGGAAAAGCAGCTGCAGGCCCTGCTAGTGCTTCACATCAGGAAGTGAGTCAGCAGGTCAGCAACCATATCTGTGAGCTGCAGTGCAGGCATTGCTCCTTTCCAAGAAGTTCTTCTGAGGCCTACCCTCACTGAATCCCAGAAAATGGAGCTTAACTGAGTGTCAGTGGCACAGTACAAAGCTATCACAGAATCCATGAGCAGCTATTGAGTGAGTGGTTTGCAATATGAGTCTGGAACTCAAGGAAGAAGTCTAGGCTGGAGGCAGGTGTTTGGCACTCACCATAAAGCTATGGCTCATAAAGTCAAGGATGTGGATAAGAGAGCGAGAGAATGTGGACAGAGGATGAAAAGAGCAAAAGACAGAGCCCTGATGTACTTCAAAATTTATAGGTTTGTTAGAGAAAGAGGAATCAGCCAAGCAGAATGAGAAGAAGCCAGTGAGGGATGAAGAAAACTTGGGGAGAATGGGCTTAGAGGTCTAGGGAAGAAAGGAGGAGAAAGTGGTCCACCACATCAGACATTGCTAAAAACTCAAGACCGTGTCAATGTGACTTTGCAAAGGTAAGAACCAAGTGCTACTTAGGGTGACATTTGCTATGGTCTGAAGGTTAATGTCCCCTGCCTCCCGCAAAATTCATATGTTGAAATCCAACCCCCCAAAGATGATAGTAACGGGAGGTGGGGACTGTGGGAGATGCTCGAGTCGTGAAGCAGGGCCCTCAGGAATGAGATTAGTGCTATACCAAAGAGGCTCCGGAGAGATCCCTCCCTATGTGCTTCCACCACGTGAGGACGGAGAGGAGGCACCAGCTATGAGCTAGGAAAAGAGACTTCACCAGAACATAACCATGCTGGTGCCATGATCTTGGATGCCCCAGCCTCCAGAACTGTGAGAAGTAAGTTTCTGTTGTTTTTGGGCTATGCAGTCTGTGGCATTTTGTTATAGTGGCCCGAATGAACTAAGACATCATCCAAGTACATGGTATTGAATAAAGGGGCCAGGAAGGATCACTCCTTGCGTTACTGAGGAAGACTTCAGAAACAAGTTGACATTCGAGAAAGACTTTGAAGATAAGGTGGAATTAAAACATCTGTGATGGATGGAATCTGCAGGAGCTTGTTCATCTCCAAATAGTTTCAAGTGCCACTTGAAAGTTGTAAATCCCCAACCATTTTTCAACAGCCCACACAGAGACCTCTCAGCCTCCTATGCACATCTAAGAATAGCCCACTTGGCCTGCAGTTGGCCCGAAATTCTTGCTTTTTGCGTCAAAACACTTGGCCACCATTTTCAGGCTGACACTGCCTTCTACCAATGAGAGGAGGTGCCGCCGCTCATTGGAAGTGCTCTCCCTTATTTGCTGTTGGCAGAGGAGTGTGTCAGAACCTGGACAGCCAGTCAGAGCGTTTGCTGAAAGAAATCGCTTTGGTTCTGTGCCTGCGGGTGAATCATGATTTCAGTGGCTGAAGAACAGGCAGAAGCAGGATTTTAAAAAAAAAATTTTTTTTTTTAAAACTTGGTTTAAGTTCCATGTAACCCAGAAATCTCCAAAGAGGCTTTTCAAACAAAGGAATCCTCACTTATAAATGTGGAAGCACCACTAATTATCAGGGAAGCCCGTTTCTGCACCACAGAAGGCTGGATGAGAAAGAAGGCAGACCCAGCCTCCCTTATTATAAATAAGTTATTGGATGTATTTTGGCAAATAAATTTAGCACACTCTTAAATCCTATTTTAAAATATTGGTTTTTGAAGGATTTAAAGTAAGCAGCCAGAGTGGCTCTGTCAAGATTGGTGGTCAAATGGATCGTTTAGTTCCACATTGGATCTGTGCTTTCTAGACCCTTCCAGAATTGCTAAAGGAGGGGAGGTTCTCCTGGTCATTCCTCCTTGAGGCCGAGTATCACCGACTTCTGTGTGCCCTTGGCACTTTCCCTTAGTGGGCCCCTTCCTCCATCAAAACAATAAATAAATAAAAATTCTGTTTCACAACTGTATTAATGTAAAAATAGCTATATTGTGTTAAAACATTTTTATTAACCTAAAAGTTTATTTTTTTCTGAAATGAAATTAGAATATTTTTGTAGGTCTCATGTTAATTTCCTATCACTGCTTTAACAAACTATCAGAAAGTTAGCATCTTAAAACAGCATAAATTTATCATCTGACTGTTCTGAAGGTCAGAAGTCCAAAATCCATCTCCAGGTATTGACAGGTCTGGTTCTTCCTGGAGGTTCTACGGGAGAATCCATATCACCTTTTTGAACTTCTAGAGGCTGCTCACATGCCTTTGCTTATGGCCCCTTCTTCCATCTTCAAAGGCATCAGATTAACATCTTCAAACTTCTCTCCAACTCTCTGAACTCTGCTTCCATGACCACATCTCCTTCTCTGACCCTTCCGCTCCAGCCTTCCTCTTCTAAGGATCCTTGTGATTATTTTGGGCCTGCCCAGATAATCCAGGATAATTTTTCCATCTCAAGATCTTTAATGTACTCACACCTGCAAAGTCTCTTTTCCTATGTAATGTCCATGGGCTGTAGGAATCAGAATATGGACATCTTGGAGAAGGGGCGTGTTCAGCCTACCACAGCCCCTGAAAGTATTGTGGGCCTGAGGCACTGTGCCCACTGTGACTAATGGATAAGGTGGTCTTGACTCCAAGTACGAATCTAGGAACAGCTTGCACCAGAGTGTCAGACTGCACTGCTTCCTTCATTGAGAAAGTCTTGCTATGAAAAAACCGTGCTTCATGACACAGCGTTTCCATGCCAGTGCACGCCCCTCATCTCCCAGCAAACCAGAAACACGGATGGACAGAACTGCAGTCAGTCGACGAGGTCTGTTTTCAGTAGCTACAGGGGTCTTCCCATGATTTTATTTGTTCTCTTTATTTACTTTGGCTTGGGCTATTCCCGGGTGCTCCTGGGAGCGTACTTTGTCTTCTCCAAGGCAGATCACCTCGGTGATAATTCAGAATATTGAGGGGCAGGCCTGGTCCCTGGTCAGTGCTAGGCATGCAGTGTGGGCTCCACTGAGGTTTGCTGAATGACTGGGTGAGTTGATGAGTGGATGCATGCATTCGAATTAATTGAATTCAAATATTAAATGACTCTGGACCTACCAAGTAAGTGGTCTGTTTACAAGTTGGTCCACAATGGTCTTTAAAGAGAGTAAACAAATTAACAAGCTCTGAGCAAATGCCTTCAAAGCCAGGTGTGTGGGAAAGGATGAACTTCTTTGTCACCTGCATTACAGTTCTCAACATGGTGGCGCCAGTGCCAGGGTCCCCGTAGCTCCACCGCCTCCTGGGTTCTTCCTCCATGTGGGTGGAAAAGGGGTCTTCAGATTTCCGAGGCAAGTGGTGGTGGCTTGAAACGTCGTGGAGAGTTGTGGGGGAGAAGGCAAGTGGTGGCGGGGGCGGCGGGGGCTGCGGCGGTGACGGAGGCCTAACGAACGTGTAATTTTCTTCTCACTTCACTCATCCCGCTCCATCTGACATGGCAGGTGTGCTGAGAAGGAGCGGTGTGTGAATCGATTTGGAGAGGCTCAGTGACACGGCAGCGAGCCAGGGCTGCGCCCCGAGCCATTGATCGCCTCCGAATCAATTTGCACACCGCTCCCACTTAGGTCACCTGCCATTTCAGACAGGGAAGGGAACAGTGAAGTGAGAAGGAAATTATTCCGGGAAGTCCGGGGACCCTCTCTCAAGAACGGGGGGTCAGCCTTCAGCTGCCCTTGCGTCTGCAGCCTTTGGAGGGGACAACGCTCCCCAGCCCAGGCCTCTCTTGGTCTTGCTCACCCTGGGCCCTGAAGGGAGGGGAAGCGTGGAGCCTGTAGCAAAATGGGGCCACTCTGAAAACCCATCAGCCCTGAGCTCACCTCTGGGGTTTGGGCTGCCACAGTCATATCCTAAGAGCTATTTCAGAAAACCCAAATTACCAACAGTAATAATCTCTCCGCCACGGGACTGGTTTTCATTTGTGCCTCTCAATGCACTTTACAATTAATTCTCACCAACCTCTGCCTCCCATGAGCCGGGAGCCCAAGGGGAGCATATACCAAGGCTTGGAAGCCTCATGGCTCCCCCAGTGAGAGGGCAAAGGGCTTCCCCACTGGGAAGACAGGCAGGGAGGCCCAAGTCTTCCTCAAGGAGCCAACGACAACCATCTTTTTTGAGAAGAGAGAAGGGGAGGTGGTATGGGTGTGGTTAAGAAGCTGGAGGATGTCTCTGGCTCCTGACATGTCCAATCTGCCTCTTTTGAGGCAAGGGGCATCTTAACCACTTACCAAGTCCAAAGACCTGACCAGTAAGCAATTTCCAAGGATACCGTCCATCCAAACACTGACTGCGCTGTGGAAATGCTGTCTTTTCTGGAGCTATGGAAACAGTGGGGTCGACTGTCACCCTTGTTATGTCACAGGAGTCCCTATAAAACAAAATAGAAGGTAATACCCTGCCTGCAAGCACTCGGCACACTGCAGGACATTGGACACTAAGAAATGGACACTAAGTCTGAATCCACTGTATATTGACTTGGTCCCCTTTCCCAAGTGATAGTTTAGATTAGAAATACATTCCAGTTGGCTGGGCAGATTTTTCAGGCAATGGGCTCCTTACAGTTACTGCTTCCTTTTGTCTACCTCATTGGCAGCAGGACTAAGGCAGGTGCAAGAGAGACCTTGTGGCAGGAGCAGAAAATGTGGAAGGATGCACCCACTCTGAGTTCTAAAGAGAGAACAGGAAAGCCAGCCGACCCACCTCATGCCCCGTGCAGCTCTTGGATACACCTGTAGTGCCTTCTTCCCTCCCTGTGAAGAAAATGCTGGTCATGTTCTTGCTGTCCTGCCAAGTCCCTCCTGCCTGTGCTTCAGCGATTTGTCAGAGCTCCAGGAGAAGGATGGAGGTTAGGTTTTGCATTTTTGGAACTTATATCTAGGAATGGAAATAAAGCAGTAGAGACTGCAGCTCAAGAAGCTCTCGTTCACCTGCCTCCAAAATCAGACCATCTGCTCCAGGCAGGTTGGTAAGCCAGGTTCCTGAATGCTCACTGCACAGACACACATGTATGCATGTGCATGTGCACACTCATGCATGTGCAAAACGCCCTCCCCTTCTTATCTGAAGGCCATGCCCTTCCAGCCCAGCTAGGTTCTTTCCTTGGGAGGTCTTCGCTGGACCTCAGTTCTCCCTTCTCTCAGGACTTCAGCTGTTCCTGGGTAGCGTGTGGACGCTCTTCTTGGCCCTTAAGGCCTGCCCTGCTGTCTGTACTCTTTCCAGCCCAAGCCCAATAATCCCGACTTTCCTGCCCCATTATTTTCTGTGACTCCACAGAGCACTTTCAGGGTAAATAAATAATAAGTTTGGAGTTCAGTTCAACACAGTTAAACCAGGCCGTGCCATCACAAAGAGGACAGTGGTGTGGTCCCCTTCCTGCAGGAGCTCCACTGCTTGGTGTATATGACTTGACTCCTTGGCTTGGCCAAATTTAATGCTCTCAGGAGTTAGGCCTAACTGAGTCCATCTCACAAGGCCCAATTCTGCAAACATGTCACAGAATCAAGGCTGGGTGGATTCAAAGTAGGTTAACTGTAATCAGTTCTAACTCGGTAAGTGGCCTCATAGGTTAAATTTGTTGGAATCTATGCTGGAAGATGGAGTTGGATGTTAAGGAGAGAAGATTGGGTTGGAAGGATACGGAGCATCATTTCTTTCTTTTTTAAGATTTTATTTATTTTTAGAGAGAGGGGAAGGAAAGGAGAAAGAGAGGGTGAGAAACATCCATCAGTTGCCTCCTGCACATCCCCAAATGGGGACCAGGCCTGCCACCCAGGCCTGTGTCCTGACTGGGAATCCAATCTGTGACCTTTCAGTTCTCAGGCAGCCACTCTATCAGCTGAGACACACCAGCCAGGGTGGAACATCATTTCTGAGAGCTTCAGCTCTGTTCCTGCCTTCTAAAGTGAGCCAGAGGGTGAATGCTCTTTGCTGCACATCTTCCCCGGGAGAGCAATTTCTGAGGAGAAACCTACGTAAGGAGTTTGGTCAACAAAGTAAGAACAGCAGACACATCCTGCAACCTCGCTAAAACTGCAAGGGCCTCCCCTGCCGAACAGGGTCATTCAAGCTGGGAAATGCTCACCCCACCAAGCACCACAGGAAATGTGGGTTCATTCTATTTCTGTGACTTGTTGGGCTGTCTGTGTAGACGCAGGGTCCCCAGAGGGCAGGACTTGGACTGTTTAACTATGTACTTATCTTTTGTTCCAGCAACATTTACACATGATACATGCCACAGACACATTTTATTAAATATACCTGTAAATTTTAAATGGTTTAGCTTTGAACAGAAAATATGTGCAAATGGTACAAAAGTACAAAGATTCACCACAATTACACTGTCTCCTAAGTACACACGCGGGTCTCTTAGGTCACCAGGGCAAGTACTGTAACCAATTTCTTTTGTGACATTCCAGAGATATTCCACGCATATGCAAGCAACTATATTAGTAAATATTCTAGATCATGGTGATGTGGATATTTTCATTCCTTATGCATAGACAAGTATATCTACTTCTGCTTTTTCTGCTGGTATTGGCTCTGTTGCCTTTATTAAAAGTGGTAATATGAAGTGTTTTCATAACACATAGCATGCATACTGGAATGCACCGTGGCAGTTAAAGCAGTCGCCGCTCCGATGACACCGCGGTCCCGCGAAGATTCCGGCCAAGCTTAGCGGTTCTGGCCGCGCGAGGGTCGCGCTGCGCCTCCAGGGCGCGCAGTGCCCAGCTCCGGCCGCACGATGGCGCCCGCTTCCTGCGGACCCGACCCTCGGCGGCGGCGCAGACAAAGGCGGGCGCCCGACCTCCCCCGCGGGGCCGCGGAGGCGGCGGGCGCCCCGGGTGGCCGCGGCCGCCCCTGCGCGCGAGCCCAGCAGCTGCCGCCCGAGCCTTTGTCCTGCCCGGCCTGCCCTTGTACTAAAGGACACGGCGAGAGGACGCCGGGCGCAGGCGGCGCCAGCAGGGCATCCCCACCCCCACCGCGGTCCCGACCCGGCTCCCACTCACACCCCAAAGCTCGGCCCCGCGCGAGCTTCGGTTAAAGGCAAGAAAGAAGCTGGGCTTGCGGGAACGGAAACAGCCTCTAAACGCCTGCCCAGGAAGCTTCCTTCCCTCTACCCCTTCGCAAAGAATTTACCCTAGCATTCCTCACCGGGGAGGTTTTTCACCACTGCTTGGCCCCCAGTTGCAATGCTACGGGGCCGGGCGTCCTGCCCGCGGAGCCGGCGCTGGCTTTCAGACTTGAGGGGCAACTAGTGAGCGCCGGGGCCTGGCTCTGCCTCCCGGGCTGAGCTCCGCGGGGGCGCAGGGAAACTTGGCTTGTGTCCCCACACCCCCAAGTCCTAAGGTCCAATGCAACTTTCTGTGATGTTGGAAATGTTCTGTATCTTCACTGTGCAGTATTCGTTAGTCATTAGCCACAGGTAACTATTGAGTTCCTAAAGTGCGGCTGAAGAACCGAATTCTCAATTGTATTTAATTCTAACGAATTTTAAGTAGCCACATGTGTTTGCAAGCATATAGGTCCATGGTCCTCTTGGACCATGCAAATTTAAGGGCTCAAGTTGATCTGGGCAGTTGGATACATAGTTACGTTGTTAACAGCAACATTTTATAAAGATTCACACGAAGCATGGAGCCTGTGCCTGTTGCACCTGAAAAGATGCCTGCCAGTAGCTGGTGGGGAGAAAGAAGAAGTGGTGTCAGCTGAGTTTATTTTGGCTGTTTGGGACGATGAGTGCAGCAGGTGAGCTGTGGATGGGGTTAGGTGGCCTGGGTTAGAGGAAATGGGTCCTTGTAATGTCTTGCTACTCTTGCAAACGAGACTGCCCAGCTTTAATTTATGTTCAGAGAAAATCCGGGGGCATAATCACCATCATCCCTTAAGTGATTAAGTATACACATCACACGTGCCAGGGTTCTTGGGTCAAGATAATCAGACCCAGAAACATCCTGGCAGAACTTGTTCTTCCGTGGTTCTGTGTGCTTATGACGAGGCACAGAGGAGGCCTATGTCTGTGTCCCTGGCTGGTGGAAGGTAGGGTTATGTCACTGCTGTCTTCCCTGATGGTGGGATAAATATTAAGCAAAGACAGTATGGTTGTGGGTTAGGAGGACATGTATCTGTGGGGTTTGAGACAATCCTGGGCAGGGACACCAGAGGATCGGAAGTGTTTCGTGCGGGGCCAGAATGTCTTCGACAGCAAACTGACCTCTCACTCATCATCAGAGCGCAGTTGCGTGTAAAATACACAAGTTTCCTACAGCAGAAATCAGCAGGGCTCTGGTGCTCCAAGACTGCTTATCACCTATCTCTTACAAGAGTATAAACCAATCAACAACGTCCATTTATTTTTATTGAAGATAAACATGTACACTTTTGTGGGTCTAGTTTATCAAACGTTTCCAATTCAATTATGTGACTATTTTCTAAAAACCAAGGTGCATGTCCCCCGTGTGGTGGTGGTAAATAGTGTGGGGAAGTTGGCAAAGATGGACCAGGAATGTTTGTATTATCTTTAAAGATTTGGGGTGTCCTTCAGTCTATTCTAAAGTATCCAGGAATAGATCTGTGAACGCTGACATCTTCAGCTCAGACCGCTAAAGCTGACCAAGGTGCCCTGGCAGGGCTCCTTGCCCATAGTAGGCATTCAATAAATATTTAGTGAATTTTTAGTGAGAAGGGAATGGGCCACGATTTCATTTCCAAACTATCTTTATGGGTTGTCCATTCCTTTTTGTTTTGTTTTGTTTTCCCCTGGAGATGTTCCCAACCACAAATAAAGAACAAGGGGAAAATAGTTAAGCACACCTAGAGCTGCGTCCAAACAAAAGAGGAAAGAGACTAAACAAACCCAAGGTTTTCTATTTCTCCCTGAGCCAAGTAATCCCTTTGATTACATCTAATACCTGCCAAAACCCAGATGGTGTGCCCACCCATCTCCCGTGTGATAATGCCACATTGTGAAATCTACCCATTAATATTAATTGTCAGCCAGAGAATCTGTCTGAACTACTAAAGCTTGAGATTGCCTTGAGAAAGCAGGCCCTGCCTTAGCAGGGATTTTAAGATAATTCTCATTCTTTCATTCCGTATCTCACATATGTAGAATGTTAAATAATAGCCCGAGAATGCTTTTCTAATTTCGGCACATGTCTGCCTCTCGCAATCCAGGCCTTAAACCACTGTTCATTTGGGGTCTACACCTGCTGACCAAATATTACCTTCAATGGCCATGGGCTTGCCGGCAACATGTAGGCACCCACTGTTCACCATACAGAGAGAATTTTAACTCCCTGGGAGCTGTTTGAATTGAATGTGCCCTAACTTGCGACGCTCAACTATTTCCCTTTTATTTTTCTCCCTCTCAGTAATTGACTTGGTAATCCTTGGAAAGTATCACAGAATCTCAGTTTTGTTTTTTTTCATTTGTTGCGTGGGCCTTCCCGAGGAAGGAAGGCAGAGGCAGAAGAGGAGGCCTGGAAGAGAACGCGAGGTGCAGGCTCCTCTGGGGCGCTGCTCCCGGCTGATGAGCCCGTCTGGGGCTGGGTGTGTACCCTCGCCACGAACGTGGTCTGTGCTTCCACGTCTCCCCATTGATATGTCTCAGCTTCGCAGTTTCTGCTGCATTCACTGAACTTGTTTTCAAGCCACAAAATTTTAAAGCCTATTGGTGCCCGAAATAGGCGTGAAAATTTCATAGGGTGTGAGATTGAGGTTTCCCTCTGGAGTCTCCGCCTGGATCCTCACGGGCTATGGGACAAGAGCCTTTGACAGTCCTTCGTAGAGCCAACACCTTCCATTTCATGAGTAAATGCAGAATCCGGCCCACTCGCTGTCTCTGTTTCTGCCAGGAGCACACAGGGCTGGTGAGAGGAATTAATTTAATGTTCTGTGCCTCTTGCTGGAGGAGGTGGCTCTCCCTGGTCTTGAGCTTGATGTCTGGCTGCGAGCAGAGCGGCCGCCGTGCTGGGTCACTCACTGGGGCGGGGGCCACCAGGCGTGTGGAAACTCTGGAAATGTTCTGTTCTTTTGGGCACACACATGAATGTTTGCTTCAAAGTCCCGACAGTTCTTTTATTAGCAAATATTAATTTCAATGGAAAAAAACCAGAAGACCTTCCTGGAGCAGCACGTCTAAATAGACGTTGAGATAATTTTACAAACACCCATTGGTAATGTAAAGCCGAACAAGTGGCAGAAGCCAGTTTACACAGCTAAATATTTTGATTATGTCATTTATTGCCCTTATTTTGCAAAATGTAAAGAAGCGTTTGAATTGCAATCTTGTTCCTGCTCCCGGCCAGCTCTGCAATTCTGTTTCATATGAATGCTGCTTTGGGGAAGGGATGAGGAATCAGACAGCACATGGCTTCTTGTGGAGAGAGGTGAGTCCTCTTCCTACTCAAGTCTTCTGTTTCCCCAGGGCAGGAGAGCCGAGGCCCTCCTGTGGGAGGAGAGTCTCCCTGGGTGTCCCTCAGGAGGAAGTATCAAGTGGCGGGCACCCTCGCTTCCAGCCTGCCTGTGGAGAGTTTGCCAGTGGCTTTTCCCTGCCTACATCACGGACCATGTTAGAGGGAAGAAGGCCCGTCTACCGTTTGAGGGGGGTGGCTCTCTCCTCTCCTCTCCCTGGAAAGTTGTTTTCTGGTGCCAAAGATTGGGACAAGTTGTTATAAAGACGCCCAGAAGGCAGAAATCGGTGCTTTTAAACTGAAGGCGGATCACAAGGCCTATCTATCTCTGCCTCAAGTGTTTTTGCTCAACCATTTTAAAAAGGGCCAAAATTGACCTTTAGACACGTTCTTTGCGCAGGTAAGAGCGAGAGGCACACCAAGTCACTTTGTCAAAGAGAACCCCTCTCAGAGACTTTGTTTCACGTGTCTCTATTTTTAAATGACCAAAATTCAGGTTATTACAGTGTTGGAAGGAATTCACTTGCAGGATCAGACTCTAACATTCCAAGTTCAGCTCTGAGCAAATTTTTATGACTGGCTTTAAAGACCTTTGAAAAAATACATGTAATTATAACAAGGCAGCATTGTGCAAACAGGCTAAGATGATGCTTACAGCACCCATTCCTGGTAGGTAGAAGAAACCCAACAAAATATCCAGGAGCACACGAGACAAAATCAAGGTGAAGAGAAATGAAAGTACGCTTAATTGAAAAAGAGGATACATGTGAAAATGCGGGTAAAAAGTTTGTCAAGTATCAGCACATGCGAAGTAATATCCTATTGTAACGATCTCCGAGCCTTCAGACACAGCACAGCACGAAAGAAGCCTTCTTCCACAAGGGCTGAAGCTGTCTGGTGTTTGCTGTGTTTATGTATTTAAGTTGTTGGACAGTGAGCCATTTCATCCTCTTTGGAAACCCGTATGTGCCTTCATTTTTTTTTGCTGCGCCTTCTCAAAGGCATTTCTAGCAACCTGCAAACCTTTCAGATGTTCCTCTTGAGAGCTCTGGATGGTCAAGTCAAGACAGAAACGTAAGCAGTTCCAAGTAAACGCTTGTTTTTAGGGAACAGCATATCATGAGATGGGAAGGTCAGTTTGAAAAACAGGGTGGGGATGTGTTAGGGGTGCATTATGTCTTAGTCTGAGGATGTCATTTAAACCCTCCAAATCACCCCAGGCCAGTTCACCTGATTTCCCCTGTAGAGACCACCTACTGAGGAGAGGTGCTAACCCTTGCCCGCAGCAACCCATGGCCCTGAATGAAGCCAGAGCCCAGGAGGCAACATCCAAAGGTTCTGGAGGCCTTGGGTCATTAAAATGTTTGCTTGCGATTCCTACTCTCTGGATGGAACAGAACCCAACCAAGGGTCTCTGAGCTGATGCCCTCGGAGCTCCAGCGGCCCCCCCACTCCAGCGTGGAGCTGCTGTTACGTTCTTACAAACACAAGTGAAAACTCTTTGGTGTCTAATCTGTAGTATCTGAAACCAAGTTTCCTTTCGCATAAATAAATTGAAGGTTAAAACTTTGAAAACAACCTACTTCCTCCCAAATCAGAAAAACAAACAGACATGAAACAGACTTCTATATTTCATTACCTAGGACCTTGAAAATTTTAATTGGCTAGCAGAAAGTTATTTAAAAATAACGGGCAGGGCAAAATAAACATGTAATTTGATAGTTTGTTAGCAACTCTTTTTTACTTATTGCATGCAGAACATTTTCTAATTTTCCCTTTGATTGTAAATAGAAATCTAGTTTATTAAGCAGAAACATAGATTTTTAATAAATAAACCAGTTGATGCTTGTAAAGCCCTTTGAGGGTGAAAAGCCCCAACTAAATGGTAAATATTATTTTTATTGCAAACTAGCGGGAGGAACTGAGCTAATGGATGCTTACAGGAATAGTCATCACACTCGGATTGCCACACACTGTAAACTATGAAACTTGTTTCTTAGATAGCGATGCGTTTAAGTTTTAAGTTGATACTTTTTAATTTTTGCCAAGGATGAAAAGCAACGCTTATGAGCCTGTGTAATTTAAATAAGAATAACTCAAGGGTTTAATCGTTTTTTTACACTTAAAGAGAAGTTGCTTAAAATATATAACACTTTTGAAGGTACAGCTAAGGAAAAGTAAAAGAAAAAAAAAAAAAGAACAAGACTGATTTTCCGTGTTAAATTGTTACCAAGGGATATAGCTGTTTTATAAGTATCACTTCTTTTGAATAATATCATATCCATATACCAATCTACTTTAAAATAATGCCCTACACAGGTAAAGTGAAACCTGATGTTTTCGGGTTCAAGCTGAATGCTTTCTCATGTCTACTCTTTTGCATTTGGCCTTGATACTGTGGTACCCATGATAATGTAAGAAGAATGAAGTCTTTTACTATCTGATGTTTGAAGTAGGGAGCCACATAAAGATAATATCAAGTCACAATGGATTAGTTAAAAATGGAATTATGGGTGTAAATCTGATTTTCTTAACATTTTTCTAAAGTAAGACCATAAGTGTTTGCTTGTGATGTTGGGTCAAGTGGACATACTGTATTTTTCTATGCATTATGCTAAATTTGCTAATACGTGAACATGTGTTCACATCACTGGGATCTACCTTTTGCTCATTCTTATTGAGAGTAGATTTAATTTAAACCCCCAAAATAATTGAACAAAACAACGTAGTAATTGTTAGTGTTACAATAGAGACAACTGGTGTTTAAACCTCATATAAATATACATTTTGGCTAAATCCTGTGTGAGAAATCCAGATGCGTTACTTGAGATTTTCCTCACGGGCAGTGCCAAAGCAGTCTTCACTCTCAAGAGAGCCCGGTTCCGATCCGAGATCACAGCTGAAGTGTGCTGAGAGGAAAGCATTTAAAGACAATTTTCTTGTCTCTCCCCCTACCTCCACACGCACACATTCCAGGCATTTTAAAATGACACCATTATGCTCCATGTCCAGGACTGGAAAGCAAAGTCTCCTCCTGTTTGACAAGATTCAGCCTGCAGTGATTTTAGCAGCCAAGATACAAGATTTTTAAATTGGGGCTTTCAGAATGGAATATTAGCAGACCCACATTAAGACAATGCTGGCAACCCTTATGATGATACAGGGTAATTTTCTAATTAGCAGAAAGCTATTTGAAATGCAGCATGGTGTCCCATTTTTCATACTGTTATTTTCTACTGGGTAGAACTAGAGAACTAAAACAAAAGCCATGAAGCCTTCTAGTCAAAGTTCTATAAATTGGTCTCTCCAGCCCTGTAAAGACAGAATCTAATTTTAAAGGGTTTTTAATTTATAGAAGTTAGGTTGGCCGCACTAGGAGGGTTGTGCTAAAAACCAGATCACCACCCAACCAGTTAACAAATCACAATTGCTACCCTCCAGTTATTTGATTTTAGGGTTTTTTTAATTTATAATTTGTATTATTCATGTATTATTATCATCCTTGTTTCCTTAATATCTGTATTTAGGTTCTTTTTTTTTTTTAGCAGATTCAGCAAGGGCTGTGCATATGGTAGATGCTGAATAAATATGATTGTATGGTTAGAAGGCTTAGGTATCTTCGACGGTCTATTCTTAGAGGTAGAGAGGACGGTTTTCTTTCCTGAGTTCGGGTCTTACCTTTTGAGAAATTGGGTCAAGGGAAGGAGTAAGGGTTAGAGGTAAAACTTACTGGGACCGACACAGAGAAAGACATATTAGATTCTTTGACATAAAGATTTCAAACATAGAAACATTCAAAGAACCTATTTTTTATGTGTGAAAATTCTGCCCTGGCTGGTGTAGCTCAGTGGATTGAGTGCAGGCCTGTAAACCAACAGGTTGCAGGTTCAATTCCCAGTCAGGGCACATGCCTGGGTTGCCGGCCAGGTCCCCGGTGGGGGGGCTCATGAGAGGCAACCACTCATTGATGTTTCTCTCCCTCTCTTTCTTCCTCCCTTCTCCTCTCTCTGAAAAATAAATAAATAAAATCTTTAAAGAAAATTCCAAAAGCCAGTCTTTCAGTGCGTATAAGTAGAAATCACTGTTGGTAATATCATCTTCACTTATGAAGGGGGAAAGCATTCTGGGTAGGTCTGAGTTGCGTCACTTGCCTAGGGACAGCTTCTGCAGAATGGAGAGCAGAAAAGTAGGTTCAATAGGCAGAGAACAACTAGCTTACATTCATCCTCAGAGTTGTGTCCAGTTTTCAGTTTTAAAAAAGATCTTGGAATCCCTCCACGCCCCCCCCTTCCCCGCCCTTCAAAAGCCTCAAAGGTTTATTCACTGCTTACAGACTTTGGTCAAGGCTGTGAAATGTGGCATTCGATGCCCTTTCCAAACTTGCCCCAAATTCTTTCCAGATATCTTCCTGCCACTCCAATCCGTGCTTTGGCTGCACCAGGTGAACTGCAGCGGTCAAACTCACCAAGCCCATTTGTGTGGCTGAGCTTGGCTCAGGCAAGCTCTTCCATCCTGAGTGCTCTTGCCACATCTCCTACCTAGCAAAGCTCTTCTCATCTTCCCCAGCAGTTGAGAAATCTGCTTTGGGGTGCCTCCTTGATCTCGTCTTCTCTTTTCCTATCCCCAGTCTGACTTGCTCTGTAGCCAGATGTGTGTGCATTTGGACTGTGCACTTCTTCACAGAGAGACATGGAACATTTTTTAAGCCTTCAGTCCTTTCCATACCTGGTACAGGTGCCTGGGTGTGGTAGACACTCAGAAGCACCTGGAATTACACTTGCTCTAAACATGGGGTCTTCCTACTTCACATTATACACAGCACTCAATATTCTATAAATTGAACAGATTGGTTATGAATTAAAAGCAAAACAAAAGCAATAGCTGCCATGTTCAAAGAATTACACGTTGAGTAGAAAGAGAATGAAAGCAGTTTATGTTTAGGGGCCTCGGGAAGCATTTTTCAGGCAGGTTTTCGTCCCCTTCTACCCTATTCCAATGTCATAAAAGCCACTTTCACATCCTTCCCAGGGCCTAGGGGTCCACTCCCTGACTTCCCTTGTGTTGAGACTGGACTGGGATGGTGGTGGACCTGAGAGTTTGCCTTGACTTGGCCCACTCTTCCCTATCTTTGGCACAGCCAGATCAATGCAGACACATCTTCAGAAGTTTCGGCTTTTTGATCATAGTGCAAAGGTCTCTCTACAAAAGTACAGGGAGCTTTCGCCCCTGGGAACAGTCAGGCTTTTAAAAAAAGAAAAAACAAAAGGAAAGAAAAAGATGCATCATATTAGTCTATGATTAAATGGATAGAATTGGAATTCTTTATTTGTAGGATGATTAAAAATCGATGGGCTCATCTGTCCTTCAACACTGCATCAGATCTCCTGTAGACACCTTGCACTGATGCTTCCCGGCTTGGCCTCTTCCTTGCTTGAATGCCAACAACTTGGTACCTTCTAGGTGATTTTTCACTATTTCTGTTGGTAAAACAGTAAATTCCATAGGATCCTGATTGCCAGGCCATCAACAACTGCTTTTAGAAGCTGAGGATGGCAGATCTGCCCACGTACTTTCTTTCTTGCAAATGATACACCACGCTGTATATCATACGTCTTTGTATCTAGGTATCCATCCCATGGGTTGTGCTTTTTCCTCCAAGCTTGGGTTCATGAAATTTAAAAAAAAGATTTTTTTCTCCGCTTCCAGAGGATGCTCTGAATGTTCTCATAGGTCCCTGACACAGTGGACACCTATGACCCAGTTGGGGTGACTGCGCACTGCAGCCTGCTTTACCGTACCCGTCCAGGGGGCTTCCAGTCTAGTAGACAGAGCAAACCAGTTTTGCACAATACTGAGGAAAAGTGCTAGAACCTGCCTCTTCTGATAGAACATATGTAAGTAATTAAGAAAAAGAATAATTGCACGTTTGAGAAGGTGGACTCACCAAGCAGTTGTTGAACTCTAAAAATGCATGAAGTGCAGTCAGTTTTTTTTAATTATTCAGGAATGTTGTTTATGTTATCATGAAAAAAAAGAGGTGAGAAAATATATTCGGCAATTTTTGGTTTTTCCCCATTTGAGCAGATGGCGATTTGTAGTTCAAAATTTGTAACTCAGATTGTTTCGCATTTTTATTAATCAGCACAATGTGTTTTTAAAACAACAAACTGCACTTAGAAGTATCAGTGCAAGTCCCCCAGTTTGCCTAGTTCCATCAGAGAGCAGTTGCAGAATTAGAGATTTTGTTAACAATATTGGGAAAGAGGGCATTGTAGTTCAGCATTTCAATTGTAATTATTTTTATTCCTGTGTTCAGAGCACCTCACACAAGGGTGGGGCAGTTGGAATAGCGCAGAAAATTGTGATGGGGAGCTGTAAAAAGCTGGGGGAATCTGTTTCAAAATGTTTGCTTTTTTTCTTGGTGGAACAAAAAGTGCATTTTGTTAGAGACAAATATTTTTGTGATAAAAAACATTTTATGCGAAGTGTAGATTGGACTTTTAATATAAAAAAGAAATGTTAAGGCATTCTATTTTAGGAAGGTTTGGCGTCTCAGAAGGAAAGCTGTTAGAACTGCATATATTGGAATGTGCTCACAACTGTTGTCATCCTGTGTCCTCTGCAAGCCTGTTAAATTGCATGAGTGTGGAAATAAGGGAGCTTTTTTATTATTATTAATTGACACTCATTTTTAGCTGGCATGTGCTGGCAGGTCTTTCCAGACAAACCTCAGACGGTACAGGGCAGCGCTTCAATCTGAAAGTTTGGGGAGTATTCTAAAGCTCTGTAACATGGAAGCTAGGAAGTGTAATATTAAAGTGATAAACATCTTATATTCAGTGTAATTCACAGTTTCTTTCATTCTTTCTACTATCTATAGATCTAAATCAAAACAAATTCCATAAAAGAGGGGGTTATTTTCAAGCACATTTTCCTTCAGAGAGCTCTTGAATATTTTATCATATCTATTTCTATACATATGCTATACATTTCTAGATCCCTGTTGAACAAAATCCAAGGTAATGATAAAAAAAACCCACCACAACAACAACAAAAAACCTATGACATTAGAATTCCTAGGAGATACAAAGTTAGCCCTTGTAAATGCAATAAACTTTGTTTTGGCAATTAAGGAATACACAGAGATATTAAGTCAAAGAACAATATGTCTGAACTATTAAATTGTTTTTTTTTTCCAGGAGGTTATTAAAAATGTATTTCAAATTACCAGAGTGGCAGGAAAAAATAAAAAATAATAATTTTAAAACAGTTACATTTTCCTTTGCTCTTGAGAAAGCATATTGGATTCCATACAAGGTGATTTCCAAGGAGCATATTTCCAAGCACCAAATATTCACTGTAGGACACCTTAGCTGCCCCCTACCCCCCATTCCCAATAGTGAGACCTTGTGAGCTGTCCCTGCAACAAACTGTGAATGGGTGGGCACTTCAACTGTCATCTGGCAAGGGGAATAGATGGATTTTGTGTGTGTCTCTCAAATTTTGTGGAACTCCAGGATTTAGACAAGCTCTTCACAAGGTCAAACAAAAAATCAGACCCGGATCCCGGTGCCGCCCAGAATCAAATGGGGCAGGAAGTAAAAGCTTATGATGTGAGGGGGGAATCTCTGGTGTCTGAACAGCGTCTGCACCCTCAAATGGTTAATTCCCCGAGGCTGTCATATTGCATAAGCAGATCCTCCTTTAATAAAATTAATTAGGTTCTGAGCTTTATAGGGTGATGCCCACTGACCCTTTACATGCCTATTGTTCCCAGATCCGAGCGAAAGAAAAAAGAGAGGCTGCCCAGTCGACAAGAGAGAGACTCAAGTTGAAAGATTAGGAATCTCAAGTAGGAGCTGGAAGAGGGGGTGGGGGAAGCTAGGTAATGTTTGCTTCTGCAACGAACTTAAAAAAAGAAAGAAAGAAAACCCCCCAGCGCCGTGATGGGGGTTTTGTTAATTTCGCTTTTGCACGCGCCGAGAAATTCAGGCTGCGTTGAGCTCCGGAGAAACATCCAGAGTAATTGCAGATTGCGAGGGCGCGCAGCTTTAGTTCAAAAAAGACCCGAGGCATAAGGGGGCAGGGTTAGGTGGAGGGCAGCAGAGGATCCGCGAAAGAAAAGCAGGAACCTGCCAACCCACCAAGATTCCCACTGCATCCCTCTCTGTTCTTCTCCCTACCCACCCGGCGCTATCCCGGGCATTTCATGGCTCAAGCTGCTTCTAATAATTCTTTTAAGTTTGCTAAGGGAACTCCTGGAGGGTGGGAGCGGCAGCTGGGACAGGGAAAGGTGAACCGAGGACCGTGGTCCTTTTCTTTTCTCTTCATCACACGGGGCTTGAGGTACCCGTCCTGGGGACTAACAGAGAGCGACCCGGGCGCCTCTGGTCGAAGGAAATCTGAGGCACGACAGCAAACATTGCCCGATTTTGTTAGGAGGAAAAAATGTAAAAGGAAAGAAAAGAATCGTGGACCGGATGTTTCCAATTACAGGGGAGCCGGAGAACAGAAAGAGGGTGGGCGTTTGGCATGGATGGGGCAAGATTTGGAGAGGGTGGGGGTTGGAGGTGGGAAGAGACGCAGCAGGGTAAAATGCAAGAAATGAGGCTTCCGCGAGGAGAAGAGGAAAATAGGAAAATGAAGCAGAACTACAAAAATGACAAAGTGTTGAGTGCTGATTTATTGCAGAAGCCTCTGGTCATTTCCATATATTGAAATGCGCCCAAGCGGCCAGTCAGTCAATTTCTTTTGAGCTGCTGCCGCCGCTGCCCACGGGCTGCCCACGTGACTCCCCCTCAGTCAGCCTCTTTACCACCCAGCCCCTGAAACAGACAGAAGAGCAAAGAAAGACAGGGGGGCACGGGAGGCATCTGTGTACTGCAGTGGGTGACGCGCAGGAGGCGTGTGCGGGTCTTTGGGAAAGGAGGAATGTGGCCTGGGGAGGGGAGAGGCAGGCTTCACGGTCCATTAAAGTGTTACATCCAGTTACCTCCCTCTGGAATCTTTCCATCTTTTCCTCTCTTCTCTCTCTTTCCTCACTTTTCTTTTCTTCTCCCCTCTTAAACCATCAAGAAAGGGGGCAGAATACAGAGGTATAGAAATCTATCTGCAAATACATAATGGGGATGGGTGTGGAGATGTAGGATATTCAAATCAGATTCCATTTGGGTGTCTTTGATACTCTCCGTTGCTTTGGTAGATTTGTCTTAAAAAAAAAAAGAGCGTATGTGCGCGCGCGCGCGCGCGCACACACACACGCGCGCGCACACACACACACACAAATCCTAGATAAAAGCCAGTGAGTTGTTAAAAAATGAATTTGCAGCATTAGAGCTGTTAGCATCATTCAGCAAGCAGCAAGCTTGATAATTTCCAGGTGTTGAGGAAAGCCGTTGTCCGGGAGTTCTTACAGGGCTTATAAATCCCTGTTGGGAGAGAGAGAAAAAAATCTTTGGAGGTGAATGAAATATCAAATCACAAGACTCCTATGTAGATTTATGATTGCATAAGAAGCTTGATCATTTCCATATACTGAAATGTGCTGTCCTCCTGAGCCTGCCCAGCCCTTCCAAGAGAGGAGGCGCTCGGTTCTGCCTTGATCAATGTTGACTATGAAGCAAGAAAGGAGGGAGGTGGGGGTGGAAAGCAGGCTGGCACCAGATGGAGCGGGGTCTCGGGAAAGGTCAAGGTTAGCCCAGGCTGCTATTGAGTCGGTAGCAGCCTCACAGATAGATCTCTGCCTCGAAGGCACCCACTGGGGCTTCTCAAAATCAAATCTAATAGAAAAGGCAGTCACAGAATGAAATCGCTTCATCTGAATGCTAAAATTGTTATTAGGCTACATTAGAGAGATATCAGGCACGTGGTTACCAAAAAAGGGAGCATGCCTAGCAGTTTGTGTCTGAAAGAAAAGCTATGAATATGTTGATAACATCAGTAATAAGCAAGTAGAAGAGATGGGTATCTTTTATTTATTTATTTTTGTCTGAAGACCAGATTAACATATTAAATGAACATTTTTTTCCCTCTCTTTTTCGTAGGACAACCTTGGAATTTTTCTTTGGTGGGTGGGGCAAGTGTGTGCGAAAGAAATCATTCAGTCCAGAAAAAGGTGATCTTTATTGATCAAGAAGTTTGACTCTCTTAAGGAATTTTGTTAGCACCATTGGCCAGGTGTGTGCCTTTGGATACTTGGTCCTCAGGCATTTGGTTAACACCCTGTGGGAATCAGTCTTTCTGGCTCTGGACCACTGGAAGTCTGTCAGAGGTCTTCCTCCTCTGTCTCTTCTTTCCCCTCCTCTTTCCCATTTGCATTCTTTTTGGAGACAGAAGTGTTTCTTCCCCTCACAGGCAAACCGCAGCCTAGGAGAGTGCCTGGGAAAAGACATACTTAGCCTGTTGGGGTAGCCACACTAGTATTTTTCAGACAGTCTCTTCCCCCCAATTATCATAAGGAAACCCACATTAGCTGTTTTTAACCTACAGCACAGCCATATCTTAAAGAAGGATTTAGTCTTGTAAAATAAATGCGGGCTACACTAGATTAAACATGATGACTGCACTCCAAGGGTTAATAAATTTAGAATTAACAGATCATCCCAGCTTGATACAGCTACTATAGATGATTTAATATGCAGCCTAAGCAGGTTGACAGTCAGCTCACAGATGCAGATAAGATCAAACAGTCTCTTGATTCAATAGATTGAATGGTTGTACTGAGTGTCTAGAAGGTGAGTGACAGAACATATATGGCAGGGGTTCTGGTAAAGAGGAGCTTCGATTCCCAACTGCTTTTGTGCACTGGTTTTCTTTTTCTAACAGTTCACCTTCTGTGGCAATAAAACCCAGAGCAGGGGCTTAAAAATTCTCCTCATCATATAGAGTAATGGGAGCTTGTTTAAGTTTTGAGTAAGGAGAAGATGGATACCTTTAATATCAAGATCTATTTCTAATTAGTTCTGCCTGACAACTAATATTCACCAGTCTTCCTCTCTCTCCTCACAGGCTCCCAGTCAGGGCTCTACAGACAGACAGGGTACCAGATTCCTGGATGATGCAGATGAAGGCAGGGTCATTGCTGAAATTATGTAGGTAATTTCCTCAGTCCTCTACTTTGCTTTAGCTGTGAAGATCTGAATATGGAAATGAGGCACAGAGCTAAGTTGAAATTCAAACTCCAGGACATAGCCACTGTGAGGTGTTTACAGTAGGAGAGGAGCTTACATTTCTGAAACTGATGTTAAAAAATTGGAGGCCTGGGCGTGGGCAGATTGAAGTGGATCCAATCGAAAAAGTTGAGTACCTGTGTCATCAAGGCTTACCTTGATGGCTCTAGCTAGAGTTTCTAATACCTAACTGAGCTTTTTTTTTTTTTTAAAAAAAAAAAAAGGTGTAATTCCCTTCATCTGTTCCTACTTTAGTATTTAAACAAGACAAAAACTATCTTAATAGATGTGATCTGATGTGATGGACAAGTTTATAACAGTTTTCATGATTTGATCAAGAGCAAGGGCTCCTTCTAAACCCATTAGATTCTGTTGTGTGAATATATATTCAGGCAATTTAAAAATGCATATTATGTATTCAATAGACCGGCACAGGTCTGAATTGTATCATGTTATTCTCTTCTATCAATCCCCCCCTCCCCAAGTCTTAATATGAAAATCTGTAATGGAATGACTACAGAGCTACAGCAATCAGTTTTCCAATGTTCTAACTTGGTTGTTTCACTTATTTATTTTATTTCATTTTATTTTTGAATATCAGACTGTCCAGTCCACACGATGAGCTAATGGCCCACAAAATTTTCCTTTAATAAATAAAGCCATCTAAAACTGAATAATAGCTCTACATGCTGTTAACACTTTAACTTTTTTCTTCCAGCCTTAATGTCCTAGTGGGTAGCATGATCTTCTTCTAATTCAGAATTTATTACTGTTAGATAACCTCTAGAAAATTCTAAAAATATTTCATTCTTTAAAAATGCTGTTTCAAATCTTGGCGTGCTATTTTTTTAGAGAAGTAAAATCCATCTCTGTGTAACCTGCATATTTAAAGGTTTTGAGATAAAAGCAAATCCTCCGAATTTTAGGCTGAGGAAAGTGTTTAAAGTGAATCTGTAACTGGCAGGAGGAACTCTGGACTCAGGTATGGCTGTTCCTGGAGCAGGGGGAGTGGACCTTTATTTCACATATTAACCAGATCTAAATGCTTCCGAATTTTATTCTCCCATTCTTGGACAACCTGTGATTGCAGCAGGGGGCACCACCAACATATGAATTACTTGGAAGTAGGAAGCTCTGGCTCTCCCTGTTTCCCCTACTACTTGGAGGCATAACCACTGAAAACAGTTATCTCTCAGAAATTTGCATATTTATGGTGCCTCCTGCAGGTTCCTGTGATTGCTTTACAGTCAGGAAAGGTAACAGAAAAATATATATCCTCCTTTAAAACATGAAAAAGGATCATATAGGAACAGTGACTCTAATAGGAGACTAATCCTTGCAAAGCCTCTAGCATGAAATTTGTTTCTGGAACATTTTTGTTTTGGTTTTGTTTTAGGATTTGAAGGGAATATTTTGGAAGTTTCAGGGCCTAAGTCTCTGATTCCTTGAAAATAGATATTGGAAAATACTTAACATTTTGAGAAAAAAGATTAGCATAGGCTTACTTATTCATTGAATGAATACCTCTAAAGAACAGAAAATGTCTTACAGACAGAAAAAAGCCACCCAATAGATCATTTAAAAGCCTAGTTTCATGGCACATATATTTTTTTAGTCCTAGTCATCAGCAATGAACAAATGTGCAGTGTAGCTTTGGATATAAAACTTAATTAGGTCTCAGAAGAGAATAGTTTCATTTTTATTGGCTCTGAGTTCCAAGGATACCTTTGATACACCTTTTCTTTCAGCCCTTTTTGACCTTCTTTGTGGAAACTGTACACGGGCCAGACACTCAGGCTTGTTTGGTTCTGGATGCCAGACTTCTGTTACCCTGCTTGCTCTCTTGAAAAGCATTCCGCCAAAGTAAGCATCATAATTGAAATTAACCCAGGAAAATCTAATCTTATCTCCACTTTAGGACCAAGGTGCGGTTAATGTGATATTTTATCAGGGTTTTAGTTCAGGGGGAGATTTCGTACACTCTTCAGTTGGCAATCCTTGAACACAGGAATGGGGTGGGGGGGCTGAAGCTTTAATTCCCAGTTGTCCAGTTTTCATGTATCTTCATCAGAACCTCATCCTTATTTTATCATGTCTATTGTATTTAATTTCCTTCCTTCTTAAAAGGCCAGTGTAAAGGGCTCATAGAACTGTTATCAGCAATCATCAGCAAGCATCCTTACTGCTGGTGGTAGCCCACAGTATACAGCCTTTTCTATAGGCTATGCTTTCTCTGGAAATTCCTATCAAAATCAAGGGGAGGAAAATATTTTTTCCTGCAATTAGACTTTACACAATAAAGATACCATGTAGTAAAAATAATATGTGCTATCAATAATATGTGGGGACATAAATGTCCAAACTGTGAGCAGAAGGGTTCTCTTATCACACATTCGTCACCACTGCAGTGTGTGTGCTTATGAATTACCTTTGAGTGTGACACAGGGCGACCGAGCTGTTTGTTATTCTGGCTAGGGAAATTCTCATTAAAATAATTACTACCGTCATCTTACTATTTCAGTGAGAGTTTGTCCACAATGTTTGGGCAGTTGCCGTTAGGTAGGAATACATCTATTTCACCATTAATATTTATTTCCTTGCTGCTGGTCAATCTCTTGTTCCTAAAAAATGAAGAAAATATACCTCCTGACATCAGGGGCTGTTATGCCCCTTTCAGCTCCCATAGCAAAAAGCTTCTTCCTTGTAGAATATTTAGAATTGAAAGTAATGAATTACAACTTTTTGCCACTGTCAGAAATGGATTAATTTTGAACATTTCTACAAACTGGGTATTGTGTCATTCTTACAGAGGGCAAAATAGCTGAAAACACAAGCCTGAGCTCAGCCTTTAAAATCTTCCCTTTGTCACATTCATTTCAAGAGATGGAAACCTTTCAAGGTGAAGATCAGTAGAAATAAAATAATCCAGCTTGGAAATCTAAAGATATTACTGAAGGTGAAATCATATAATTTGTTTGTGGAGTAGTTCCTTTTTGGTCCGAGGCTGCTCCTGACTTTGATTCACTCACGCTAAATAAAAGAAAAACACTGAGAGTTGCAAGTTCCCACTAAGGAGAGTGAACTTCCTGTAAAGCATATATTTTAAAATGAGCATTAACTTTCTAGAATCTTTAAATCAACACATCCAAAAGATCTAAAATCTTTAGCGAAATCCCTTATGTGCATCATACTCAAATAGTTAACTTACTGTCAGAAACCAAGTTTATTGAAAAAATTCACTAATCTTGTGTGTTCTACTAATTAAGCTCAGAGTTCAAGATAGACTATTTTGAAAAGAGATGGTCATGATTCCTTCCCCATTATATTTGAAGAGCACACACTGACATTTCCCTTACTCCCTGAGCAAGGCCACAAAAATCGCTGTTTGAGGATGGGTAGGGGGCAGTTAGTTGCCCATATAAGGCTCTGTGAGCCTTGCCTCTTTCAAATTAGAACCAGCTAGAACAGGCTTTGATATTTAAAGAAGGTAGAATCTGGAGAATCAGGCTCCAAAATTAATCTCTCAGAGTTCCTCTGTGTTACAAGGCGCTTGGATTTTGGCTGTTTAAATATTTTATTGCATTTCAAAATTTGAGAACTGAGAACAATCAAAAGAACATCTTATCCATGGTATACAGGAATTTGGAGTTTCTGGGAATCTAAGTGGTCTACTTTGTAAGTCTTTTATTCACATACCAGACCTTTCCCAGAGTCCTACTCTGTGAGGAGAGAGGAAAAAGGTGAGGATGACAGAGGCTCTGTCTTATGAGCTGGTGACCCGGGACTTGAGCCAGGTGGTGGCTTTCATGACATAAGTTACTGTGGAACACATACACAGAAAAACATGCGATTGTTTCCACCTGATGCAAATGGGCTTGCGGTTTATAACGTTTCGATTAGACAGTATTTCAAGTACTTAACCATTTAAAAAGTGAAATAACATAATTTTCCACTATATGCATACTTAATTTATTAGTGAGCAGGCACAAATTTACCTGTGTGTTTTTCACCTGCAGCAACAACTGAAAACATTTGTGGAGGTCATTCCTTGATTCCACGGATGTACTAAATGCCTACTGTATGTTAGGGAAGTGTCACAGTGTCATTAAAAATGATACATTCATGATATATAATGCATGCTAGAAATTGTCATGCTAGAATGTCATAATTCAATGATGCATAAATGCATGCTAGAAATACTCTATAATATTGTCTACAAGACAAGTGTACAGAAAGCTCATTTCTCAAAAGTAACTGGTGAAGCTATTTAAAATCGTCAAAAAAACTTTTAAAAAACCCAATAGATTATCACAGATAGCTCATTAATTTACCATTCTAATTTCTGGTCAATCAAGCTCTCTCTCTAGAAAGTAAACATCTGTTTTCAGAAGTGACCAGAGCTGTGTTGCTTCAGACAGGTCCTTGAAGAAGGCTTGGAATCAGCAGTGTGAAGTCAGGTCTATGTAAAGCAGGGACAATAATGTGCATCTCTCTGTGTGGCTTTGGCCTGTGTGATGCGTGAACTTTATGTGACATAAAGGCTTGTGCCTGTGTATGTGTATCTTAAAGCCTTAAAAAGAAAAACCATCCAAGAGCAGGCACCACATCTCGTGTCTGCCCGGAGCAGTGCTCCATAAAGAAAGAAAGAATAACAATTCTTAGGACCAGATTCTCCATTTTACAGGAACCTGGAGGATTAGACAGCTGACCTTGTGCAGGGTTTTTTTATAAAGAGAGAGAGAAAATAGGCAAATTGTATACAGCCAAGAATGGGAGGCTAGAGAGATTTATCCACTACCATGCTGCCAAAGAAAGACGAAATGGGAATAGGCATTTTTCTACCAGAAAAGATCTCTTTGCTAAATTTGGCAGGAAAAAAAATACTGATGATTAACTATCAGAAAAAAAAAAGTGTCTTAATTTCTGGAAAAAGAGCCAGAATAGTCCTAGCCGTTCAGCAATCTCTGGGAATGGTTGGTACACATCTGAAGTCACTGTGGGGCAAGGTATTTGGGGGGGGGGTTTATGAGAAACTGGCTGAGAAGGATCTTGAGCCTGGTGACATATTTTGATGACTGTTTCTCTTTTGTCACCTATAGCTAGTTCTAGAGGAGACCAAGTGAAGTTATTGAGGTGAGGTGAGAATTATCAAGGCCGTACGGTAACCTGATGGCCTGATTTGGTGGTTTGATTCTGGTCAGAGAGAACAGGAATGAACTGATCTTCTGGAAGTGAAAAGTTTCTAAACGCAGACATGGATGCTACACAGTTCTTGGTGGGTCTTTCTGTACAAAACCAGTGACCTTAGGGCCTGGCGACGAAACCCCGTCAAGCCCACACATCTTAGTGTGTGTGTGGGAGGGACACAGCGACATGCATTTGAAAACTCCATTTTAACTGGCCTACCACCTGGTTGTTATCGAACAGCTTTTCTAAAGCAAGAAGGGTTGGAGAAGCCAGGGTTTGAGCCTTCGGCCTTCATCTTCACCCAATTTCTACTCTCTTCCGATGAACTTGTTAACTAGGGAAACCACCATCACTGCCATCATCACCTCCATCACCGATGCTACCAGCACCATCATCACCTGCATCACCAGCGCCTACCATCACCATCATCGCCATCATCACCACCCTGTTTTCCTTATGATAGAATCAGCATCAGCCACATCATTACCAACAAACATGAATTACATATTATGGTGGTTGTAGGCCAGGTTAGTAGAACATATTTTTAAAAATCCAGTCCATCAGATAACCCAAGGTGAATTCTTCATCCATCTGCCAATAATCAAAGTCGAGCGGAGAAATACATGATGTCTGTGTATCTTGCTTGAGGTCTCAGTGCTGACCGCACCATAGCAGCTGCTGCTTTCTGGACAAACCAGGCGGTTCCAGGAAAGCGACAACTTTCTGAAAGAAGATGTTAATACCTCTTTTGTTTTTACCATACTGTTGGTAGAAGATCTGAGGTGCTTTATTTCTCCTTTTCAGTGAGTTTATCCATTTTCATCAGAATGTAACATGACATGTATACCTCTGTGTATGTATATGAGGTTGCAACATTTCTGGACATATAACCTTGATTTTTTTTTAGTTGTTTCTCTCTGCCTCTCTGTCCGTCTCTCTCTGAATATATATTTAAAATATTTTTTCATTTACATCTTTCTCAGGATAATAAAATAATAAAAATTTATAAAATAGCAAAGAATACTTGTCTAAATAAAGGACTGCCTATAAAATTTCTTTTTAGACAGTGAAATCATAGCTAGAAGTTGGCAATAAGACTATCTGAAACAACTAAAGTTCATTTCTGTGATGTTTGCTTAGAAAGAAAGGGGGGAGAGTAGGAGGAAGGGAAAGGAAGGAGGGGGGAGTGGAGGATAGAGAGAGAGAGAGAGATCTCACCTTCCTCAGCTGAGTTATTCTGTCTTTTATAAAACGACTTTACATCTGGACTGATAACTTGAATTCTGCCCAGTGCCATTTGAATAGCCCAAGTTATAAACCTCTTAAAGTTGGGGTTTAGAATAGAAACACTGACAGGCCCTTAACCATAGTGCCTCTATAGCAATGAAAGCACAACTATTTCATTATAGCAGTGTCTGGCAGGGTTTCTTTAATTAAGAGTCTGTCAGCGTTTCCATTAAAAACCCAAATTTTAAGAGGTTTTCTAAACTCACATTGTTTTAAATCACATTGGGCTGAAATGTCAGACCAGATGTGTGTGTGTGTGTGTGTGTGTGTGTGTGTGTGTTGCTTTTCCTTTTATTTACATCACTCCCCCCACCCCCCCAAGAGGCAGATAGGTGCAGCTTGTTTTCAAGATTAGGCATGAAGAGCATGTACTGAAAAAAATTATTCCCTTGTTAAAAGCAAAAGATTCATGGAGGGGGTGGGGGTGGGGTGCACAGGGACTGAAGTTTGGGATATGTTTTATTTTTGTTTGTTTATATTGTATTTTTTTTTCCTTTGGAAGGGCTCTCAGTTCGGTAACCAGATTTGTACATATCTAAAAAGTGATGTTAAAAAATAGATCTTTTGATACTGGGTTCTGATACCAGTTTATTTGAAAGTATTTGATAATATAGTCTATTTGAGTCGATAAAAATATCTTGCATTGTGTTCTCAATTGTTCAGCTGCTCTGATATTTGGGATCACCTTTTTGATCTTGCCATCCTTGGAGGAAATCACTTTTAGGCTGCAATGCACTCTTAATAGGGTTGCCTGATCAAAGCCTTATTGATCTCTGGGGGGAAACAAATAGAATTTGGATGGTCATGTTGGTTTCATTTATGTGCTGATAGTATTTATTCAGTATTCACGCAAAAAGCCATTTATTGAGCATTTACTGTGTGCTGAGTATGGCACTGGGACGTTTCTGACACAGCATACTGGGCTGGCCTTGTTGCCCAGCAGCTGTGTGTCTTGGATGACAGTGTTAGGGAGCTAAGCTGAGTATTCCACGCAGCCGTGTTCCAGGCAGAACTTGCTGTCTTCAAAGGGGCCCCTTACTTAAGTGGTGAGACTACTGCTCCCCTTGCCCCCCACACATTATCGACTCAGCACATCGCTGCCCATTTTGGAGGCAAGTATAGACTTATTTAGAGCAGATTCAGACTTTTCCTCCTCCTCCTCCTTCTTTCTTTTCCTCTTTTTCGGATAGGTTCATCCAGGTATGTGAGGTGGCCTGCCTGCCAGCCAGCCAAAAGCCCAGGGAGCCTCTGGAGAAATACCAGACCAACTGTTGCCCCAGGTACCTGGGGGAGGCGGGTGTCTGCCTTCCTAGAAGGTGTAGACACTGCCCTCCAGGGGCCTCCTCAGGTCCCAGGCTCTGGGTCACACTGGAAGTAGAGCAGGAAAAAATGTGGCCCTTTTGCTCACCTTTCAATTTAGGGTGCCCACATCCTTCCTCACACACAATCCCCTTCCTCTTTTTCATTCATTTTCCATCGTCCTAACAACACCCTAACACTTCCACCTGCAAGAACCCCAAATGCAAACCTATGCTAAGTGTAGAATCCATACCTAGGTTTTCTTTTTATGAAGATAACTGACCATTCTCTGTTTTCTGAACTGCCTTTAGGAAAAAAAAAAAAAAGTGAAAAAGCAAGGAGGGATCGACTGTATTTTTAACCATTCATTCATTCATTCCTTTATCTTTCAGTCTGTAAAGGTATTTCCCTCCTAAAGGCAGGCAGTGAATATTTTATTTGAATCTTGTAGTTTCCATCGAGACAGCCGTTTTAACCCTTCATTTTCTGGCTCAGCCGGAGTCTCCCGCGCCAGGCGATCCATGGCACGAGGGCTGGGACTGTATTAAGTCTCCCTCTTGGAGCTGTTTGTTGACCACATTCACGTTCAGAGCCCTGGAGCTAAAAGCACTTTACACCATAAAATAAAAGCACTGTCTTTTTTTCTAAAAGGTTACGTCTGGAGGCCACGCGGCTCATACTTCATACCGAAAACTACTGAAAAGACTATGAAATCCTCTATGATTTACACTCTCTCACTGCATTAGGGTGTAGATCTACTCGACTCTAAAAATACAGTGGGTTTCTAACCGACGTGAATATATGTGCATTATTTCAGAAAGTCTGTTAGAAAACTTGTCAACACATTATAAAGCATAAACCAGGACTCGGCTATTAAGTAGGGAGATCAGAGGCAGAATATATACTGCAGGAAGTCCTGGGGAGTCTCCTCCGCGGGCAAGATAAAAAGGGGGCGGAGGGGAGGGGAGGGGTCGTCTGTTGGCCGGGAGTTTACACGCAATGTCGTCACCAAAGGTTTGGTAAAGAGCCCACGGAGCGTATTACCCCCTTAGTGAAATCAGCAAAGGTTCTACAGCTCCAAATGAAGTTAACTGAACGGTCAGAAAATAATTTTAACATTGTCATAATTTATTACTTTCTAAAAGCCACTTTTGGAAAGGTAAATATACTTATTGTGTATCTAAGTGTGCTCGTTTAAAGTGACCTTTCACTCCTTTACAAAACCACCTGCATCATTAATCAATACTTATGTAATATTTTAAAGCCTCTTAAAACAACACATTTTTATTTCTTTAAACACACGTACAAACCCTCCCCATCCCCCACTTCTGGGCGCTTTAGCGAGCACCCAGCGGTCCAGCCGCAGTCAGGAAGGAGGCGTCACTCTCAGGGGCGATCGCGAGGAGCTGTGAGTGGGGGGTCCGAGGCCAGAAGGGACCAAATACCTGTACACAGCCCTAGTTTTCTGGACTGGGTGAAATCAGGCTGGGGGAGGGGCAGGAGTGGAGGGCAGTTCCTATTTCACTGTGGGCATTTTATGATGGTGAAATTAAATATATGTTAATGGTGGAAACGTCGCTGCTGACCTCTCCACTGGCACCCAGGGAAAGCAGCTGCAAAATTGGGTTTTTAATGTGTGTTTTAAGATGTGGTTTCAGAAGGAACCCCCTAGAATCTGAAACAAGTGCAATAACATAGCAGACCTACTTGTAACTAAGTGCTTAATTTCCTATTTTTTTAAAAAAAGAAAATCAATAAAATGTTGCCAGTTATTTATTGGAAATAACCACAGATAGCGGCCCTGATAGGGTCCCGGTTTTAGAGAGCACACAACTGGGTAATGAATTGTAATTCAGAAGACTGTTAAATGTGAACCACAGAACCTTTCAGAGGTAATAAAGTCATTACTTTTTACACCACGGTCAACCCTGAAAAGCTTTATACACACCATTATATATAAATCATACATATATATTTGCACAACACACGTTCGCCCATTTATATACATTCTCTATATGTGGACTTTTATGGATGGATGGGAAAATATTTAAATTTGAAAAGCTCGGTTCCGGAAGAATCTGACTCACTATTGTTACCTGAAGGGGCTTTTATTTAATTCGCTCGTTATTCAAAGGCCTCTCAGTTGTACTTTCTTCTTTCTTCTCCTCACCTTCCTTCCAACTATTCTTCTCCTTGCCTTGCTCCCCCCCCCCACCCCCCCCCGCCAGGATATTCTTCTGGTCGCTCTAAGTCTAGTTTAACACGACCGGAAAAAAAAAAAAGACAGTAGTGGAAGAAAGATGCTGACCTGCTCCGAAGAACTCATGGACAAGGGGAAATGGTGTAACGTACACGCTACAGAGCTTTACAGAAAGTGAATCTTCCTGCTTCTTGAACAGGATTTGAGGCCCCCCCCCCCAAACTGGAAAGAAACAACAACAAACCACATTGACACAAATGCAGTCCAGCCCACACCTCTCTTAATGTTAAGCATCAAAACCTCTTTTTCTTCCTTAGAGGAACCCGAAGCTTCGCCGAGCTAGGCAAGCCAGTCATTTTCTAATAGGTTTGAAACTTTTACTAAGACAACACATGAATAAACAGCCGCTTCCCGGCGCGGCTGGGAGGTGGGTGCGCCCGCGCAAGCCAGGTCCCTTGCTTAAAACAATAAAGCCCCCCGCCGGGTGGGCGAATTTACGAAAACGACGGCCCTGAGACTGAGGAGGGGGAATAGAAGCAAGGACGGGGTGTGGAGCCCCTTGGAGGAGAGGAAAGGAGGCTCCTTGCTCTGCAGACACACACTCACACACGTCCACCTGCAGCTCGGAGTCTCGCGGGCCGCGGCGACCCGCCTCCACCCTGCACGCTCCGTGCCTCCCTCGGACTTGAGCCCCTTTTCCTCGCACCCTGCCCTTCCGGATTTGCAATTGCAGCGTGGTCTCCGCGGCGGCGGCGGCGTGGGCGGCGACGGCCGCCCAGGCTACACTGTGGCGCAGGCCGGCAGGGAGGCTGAGAGGCGGGAGACGCCGGGGGACTTTGTAGGCACGTTTCCGAATAAACTTTCCAATCGCAGGGGGTGCTGTTGCTGTACATTTTACGTAAAACTGAAAGTATCCCACGCCAGAGTGAAGCCAGCTTTTTGACAGCGGCAGCGTGTGTGTGTGCGCGCGCGCGTGTGTGCATTAAAGAGACAGGGGTTTATTTCCAACAGGTCTTCCCTAATTTCCTGAGAACGTCTGCAGAAAGGCCGGGGTGGGGGTGGGGGCTGTGGGCTGCACGGTGTGCGCCTTGGCCCGGGTAGCAAGGGGAGCGCGGCCCTGACCCGAGGCGGTCACCCCACCACCATGGCCTCCCCGCTGCTCTTGCGAGCCAGTCGCTCTCTCTCCATTCCCCATTTTCTCTCCCCGGGTAACAGCACAGGAATAGTTGTGCTCTGTCCCTAAGAAACATTTTCTTTTCATTCCTCTGTGCTTTTGCAGTTGCTCTGGAGTGGGAGGGGGTGTGTCCATTGCTAGGACCAGGCTCCGGGACCTCCCGCGGCGCCAGGACCACGTTCCCAGGGATTGGAACTCTCAGGACTACCCGTGCTTTGTCCTCTGGCCCGCGGCCGCTCGGAGAGGCGGACGCCTCGGCGCCTCTCTCGTCCGGGACCTGGAGCTCCCCTCCGGGTGCCGGGACGTGCTCCGAGGTTGGCTGCTCGTTCTTATTTCTCGGCCTCTCTTTCTCCGATCCTTGGGAGCCCCGACTCCAGGCTTCTAGCTGTATCAAGACTCAATCGCTTGTCGGGGCGCTCAGTACCCAGGCCCCCCTGCTCCGCCTTGGGGGCGCCCTCCCGACCCTCCAGTCCAGGCCTGCACCGCCTCCTTCGCCCTTGCCCCCTCTCTCCAGACTGCCTGAGCTCCAGGAGGCCCCGGCGCTGCCCTTCAGGACCTGCCACCCTCCAAAGTTGGGCTGGACTCCGCTTCGCCGCGCGCTCCCTCCCACCTCCCCTCGCCCGCTGAGTAGCTGTAACTTGGAGGCTCAGCTCTCAACTTCGGGTGATTTTTCTTTGCTATCCTCTCTTTAGGCAAAGTTTCCCGAGCGCAGCCGCGGGCTCAGGGCTTTCACTTCGGCCCCGGCCGTCCACACGCGGGAAGCGAGCGCGGCGGCGGCGGTGAGGGGAAGTGGGTGTGCGCACAGAGGAGGGTGTCCGGGAGCAACTCTACCTGGCTTCCCTCCGCCCGCGCTTCCCCGGCCCCAGGCTGCAGCCTCCCCGTACACTCCAGCTAAAAAAAAAAAATCTTTCACTTTGGGGTGCACGTGCGGGTGGGGGGTGGGGAGGGAGCACGTCTTGCTCCCTCCACCCCTACCCCCACCGCCGCATTTTTCTCCCCCGGCCACGCCACTGCTTCGGCGCTCGCTGCGGTCACTGGTGAGCCTGCGGCCCCAGCGCCCCCTCCCCTCCGCCTGCCCCTCCCCCGGGGGCCGCGTCTGGCGTCTGCGGAGCCCCCCGCCCCGCACCTCCCCCGCCCCGCACTGGCCATTGGCTTGTCCTGGTCTCTTTTTCATGTCCAGCCCCTGATGTGTGTCCATTGGTGTGAGCTTCCCCTTCCCTCCTCCCCTTCTCTCCTGCTCGCCCTGCCCATGTTTTGTGTGTCTCTGTCCATCCAGACTCCTGACGTTCAAGTTCGCAGGGACGTCACGTCCGCACTTGAACTTGCAGCTCAGGGGGGCTTTTTGCCATTTTTTTCATCTCTCTCTCTCTCTCTCCCTCTATCTCTCCTCTCTCTCTCTCTCTCTCTCTCTCTTTTTTTTTCCTTAAAAAAAAAAAAAAAGCCATGACGGCTCTCCCACAATTCATCTTCCCTGCGCCATCTTTGTATTATTTCTAATTTATTTTGGATGTCAAAAGGCACTGATGAAGATATTTTCTCTGGAGTCTCCTTTCTAACCCGGCTCTCCCGATGTGAACCGAGCCGTCGTCCGCCCGCCGCCGCCCGCCGCCGCCGCCGCCCGCCCCGCAGCCCACCATGTCTCGCCGCAAGCAAGGCAAACCCCAGCACTTAAGCAAACGGGAATTCTCGCGTAAGTAACCCAATAATAGTAATAATAATTATTAATAATCACGAGGGCGCGCAGGACGAGAAGCAAGAGCGAGGGGGAGAGAGGGGTGTGTGCATGCATTTAAAAATTTTTTCTCAAGAAAAACCTCCGAGAGTCGGGATGAAAGAGATTAAAGGGAGGAAAAAAACCTAATTCCATCCCGAACCATAGCCGTATGTACTTTTGGGATAGCACGCACCTTTTAATTTTATTTAATTTTACAAAAATTGACTCCTCTTTCCTGCTTTCCGCTGCTTTATTTTGCTTTTCGAAAAGGAATGTAATGATTTCCCCTCTAATTTTGCAAAATAATGAACAATGCTATGTATGGATGCGAACAACTCTCATGCAAACCTAGGGGAGGGAACTGGAAGGGAAAGGGGGGTTGCTTCCACTCATCGAAGGAAGGAAAACGGTGGCGGGGTGGGGGGGTGGTGGTAATAGGGAATCCAAGCCTAAAAAATATTCCCAGGGAGAAAAGAGGTGAGACTGGCCCTCGGACATCGGCGCGCTCACGGTAAAGTGTGCAGGGAGGAAAGTAGTCATCTCCACAATAGTGAGAAAGTGGGATTGTGGGAGGGGGCCCCGGGCACTCAGGAGTCTGCCGAGTGTGGAGAGGGGTCGCGTCGGCAGGGAAAGCCGGGCGACCGGGAAGGACCGGAGACGCGGTCGGCGCTGCCGCCTTTTGTTCCGGCCCGAGGTGGGTGTTTGTCCCGCTGCCTTTTGTGCCGGCTCCTCGCGCTGGCCCTCCCTCGCCGCCGCCGCCGAAGGGCAGGAGCTAGGGCCGGGGGCGCGCTGAAGAGGGAGGGCGGGCGCCCGGGGCGCCGCCGCCGAGGCTGAGGCTGCGGCTGCCCGCCCCTCGCGGCCGAACCTTAGCGGCGGCGAGAAGACGTGAAAAATGAAATAAAATTAGATTAAAAATTAAATAAAACAGGGCAAGAGAATGTAAAATTTCTTGCCCCCCAAACAGAGAAGCCAAATGCTCCGCCGGCCTTTTTCTGCGACGCTTTCCTCTTTGACTCCCCCCCAGTTCTCTCTCCCCCCCGCCCCCCCAGCAAAAATCTCACACTCTTTAGGTAGTGGGGAAAAAAATTACAATTACCCCTTTCCCAAAACCCCTTTAGTAGAGCAGTAGCGGCACGGAGAGGGAGCGAGGAACTCCCTCCTCTTACTATTTTTTGGAAGATTTTCAAAAAAAGTGGAAGTGGATTTTGATTGGGAAAAATCTCGTGTCTGAATGTTTACAAGCACCGCGTGTGCGGGAGCCTCCTGCCAACAAACAGACAGAGGACCGAGCGCGGCGCGGCAGCCTGGGAGCGGGCGGTGGCGGCGGCCGGGCCTCGCCGGGGCCTCGCGGAGCCTCGCCGCGCCCCCGCCCGGCCCGGGATCGCCCACCGGGCTCCCGGCGCCCGCCCGCCGGCACTGCGGCAGGCCGTATCGCGACTCCGCGCTGGCGGGGTCCACAGTGCCCTCTCGTCCCCAGTACAATGCCCAGACCTCTTCCTAGCCAACCCGACTTCGAACTTGGCAGGGGAGAAACTCGGCTTTGCAAAGCATTTTTATTTTGCAAAGCTACTGAAAAAGTGAGTTCTGGCCCCCTTCCCCGACCCCCGTATCTCCTGTCCACTGCTTGGGACCGCGAGGAGGTCACCACGTGCTTTCCCTGCCTCCCTCCCACCGGGTCTGGCCACCAGTCCCCCAGCTCCCGAGCACTGTAGCCAGGTAGTGGTGGGTGGGTGGGGGTCGGCAGGGGAGTAGTATATTCGAGTATGCGTTCTTTGAGTCCTGGATCCCGGGGCTCCGTGCCCTCTCTCCCGGGCCTGGCTTGGTTGGGGGTTGTGGGGTGGGAATCCTTGTGAGCTTCTCTGAGGGGTGGTGGGTGGGTGGCAGTCTTCTGGCTAGAAGAGTGCGTCTGGAAAGGCGGGCGGTGGGCACTTAGGAAAGAAAGTTTGTCAGAGAAAGACGTGAGAGGGCCCATATCCTTTCCCCTTCTCACTCGTGACCCTTATTTTAATTTTTGATGCAATTTTAAAGGACCACCTAAACCCAGTTCTGTATTTTTTAAAGGGGTGGGAGTGTTGCGCACAGTGAATTGAATTTTTCACTGGGCCCTGGAACTTGTCACACACTTTGGAAGCTCCCCCGCCCCGGCACGTTGCGGGGCCCTCCCTCTCCCCACCCCCGCGCATCCCTCGCTCGTCGCTCTCCCCCGCCCCCCACTCCCCCGGCTGCGCCGGATGCGGAGCAGACGCGGCGCTCGGCGGTGTGAAGTTACAGCCCGGCCAGGTACCGGCGGGGAGGAAGGGCAGTCTTCGCAGGACTCGGGAAAGCCGGGCCCTCCTTTGGAAGGATGCATTGGGGGCTCAAAGGACGGACTGAGACCTGCAGTCCTGGCTGCACCTCCCCCCCCCTTCCCGAGTCCATCTCGGGATACTCCTGGCTGGGTGGGTTAACCTCCCTTTTCCCCCGTTCCAGTGAGGGCTTTAGGTTACGGGACCAGCTTGGAGGGGGTGCGGGGGTCACTCTTTTTACTGGGTGCGAAGACGGGGCGGGAGCCATTCGGTTCTTCTGGACGCCCCCCTCCCCCCATCCTCCGCTCCTTGGGCTGAATGAGAGCCGTTCGGTCGCTAGGAGGCAGAACAAGATCAAGAAAGCTCGGCGAACTTGAACCTGTACCACATTCACCCCCCCTCCCCCGCCCAGTGTTTCTCTGTCGGGAGGGAAGAGCTTTGCAAGGGTGGGGGTGGGGGGAACCGGACGGGTAGGCAGAATTCCCTTTCTCCCCCCATCACCCCTTATGTCTTTGTTCTTCATTTTGACTTTAAAAATGCTTCAGGCCAGGGCTGTGGAGAAGCACCCCGGTGCGTCGACACCCCCGGCCGCCGAGAGCGGAGCGGGGTGCAGTTCTCGTTTTCTTTCGGGGCGGGCATTTTCGATAGGGAGGAAAGGGGAGTGCGCGCTCTCCGGCTTCGGGGCAAGGCCAAAGGGCAGGGTCGGACAAGTTTGCTCTTAGGCTCCAGGTTCACTTCTTCCTCCCCCTCACCCCTCGCTCAAAGCACGGACCGCTGCGGCCACCGCGGGCTTGCAGAGCGACTCGGCCGCCTGACCCCTGGTTCCCCCGCCTCCTACACGCTCGCTTCGGAGCCCGAAATCACAACAATAGTAATAGTTATCATCATAATGATGCGGGCAAGCAGCGTCATTAATAATGAATAACCGCAGCCGCCGCGGCGCTGCGCACACCGGTGCCCGGTATTGCGGGAGAAATGCTTTTGCAGAGATCTCCCAAAGTAAAGTGTGAGCCAGAGGACACGAAATGTATTTCAGGAGCCGGGCTTGAGGTGTATGCGGCGATACCGAGACTACACCAGGTTAACCAGCCGAGATTTTTAAGCCTCACGTGCTGTTTCTCCCAGCTGGCGGGCCCCAGGAACCTCATCACGCGGCGGACGGGCTGGATGGGCGTCGAGGCGGCAGTCGGGGCCCCTGGCCGCCCGCCGCCTCCCGGCCCCCGGTTCCCGGCTCCTCGGCCCGGCACTCGCTGCTGCACGTGTTCGCAGCGAGCGCGGCCGGAGCCTGCAGCCAGCGCGCTGCTCGCTTTGTGCCTCGGAGTCCCGGTGCCCAACTTCACTTTCTGCACAGCCCGCCCCTGCCGGGCCCCCTGCTCCGGGCCTATCGCCCCTGCCTCCGCTTTTGTTTCTTTGCTTTTCCTCTCAGCATTTCAGTCTTGGTTTGCTTCCTTACCTTGTTAAGATAATCAAAGGGAAAGACTTGGAAAGCAAACTTGAAGGCAGATCTCTTTTCCCCTCCCCCTCCCCCAACAGCCCTTGTTTCCCTTGCTCCTTCTCTGCATTTCTTCTAAGGATTTTTTTTTTTTCTTTTTAAATTTATTCCTTTGCAACAGCAGAGAGGAAAGAGATCTCAGTCAGCCGCTGGGGCATTGAGACATTTCAGTCTGTCTTGCTGTTTCAACGCAGAAGCGTTTTATTTTCTATTTCTTTTTCTTGTGGAGAATTTGCGGCTAATTATTATGATTATTTGCCCACTCCCTTCCACTTCAATCCTGAACTCCCCGCTTTGTAGCCGCTGCTTAGGCCGGAGCTTAGAAATGATGGTATTGTGGGGGGCTAAAGAGGGTGGAGTTGAATTGAAGGAGGGGGTAAAATGGCTGAGGTTAGGAATATTTTTAGGGAAAGAGGAATTTGCATTAAAATACAGAGAAATTATCTGATGCCCAGAAAGAAAATGTTGATTGCCACTGAGAAAAGATGTCAATGCAAATCAGTAGACTACACCAAGAGAATTGTATTTTCATATTTTCTTTGTGCACAACTTTGTCTGATTTTTAATAATATGACAGCAGTAATAAGAACACGTTTTGGTATATCTCTGAACATCGCTAGCCAACTGTTTTGCAGGGAGTCCGATGTTAGATGTATTTCATACATTAGGATATCATTCTTGTTAATTAGCAATAATTTACCTTAAGAGCATAGAAAATGTTGAGGTTACAGGTTTTATATCTGTACATTTGATCATCTTGTTATTTTCAAGAACTTTGCCTTCTATAAAATTAATTAGGTGAAATGTGGAGGTGTAATCAGCAACCTCTGAATTACCACTTCATTTCCTGGTTTTGATTGTAAATCAGTTCAGTCACTACATTTAGAAGACTTTAACCAAGTCTATTCTGTACCACTTTACCTTTAACTGTTTGATACCTAGGAGAATATTCCATTTAATCCTAAATATTTCCGCTTTCAGGACTTGGGAATAAAAAAACCAATCTTAACAGTGGAGTTTTTAAAAAAATGTTTTTTTGCAGAGAGTCTGTGTACTACTAACTTTAGTAAAATAAAATATTTTTCCTGAATCTTTCTTCAGTCTCTAAACCTCAGAACTTTTAGTTAATGCTGAAAAACAGCAGCAACAAAAATACCCCACATTTGTTGGTGTTTACTTAAAATCCTTAATTCAAATAGCAGGGATCTGGGAGAAGGACTTCCCTATTCAGTTCCTCACTTGGTCAAAATGAAAGCAAATGTAGGAGAAAAATGACACAGAGGCATAATGCATAAGCCACTTCCGTTCGTGTCCTTTTATTTGAAAAGTAATCATGTGGATTCTCTATTGTATTTATCTTTTGGTCAGTGTGTTGGGCAAAGAAACATAAGTGCTTACCTTGCTGTCTTTATTAGTAGGAATATAACCTTCATATTCCTGTGGTGACCTTATGTTAAATTAGGAGGAGTACCAGAGGCTAGAAATTATGACATGTCCTACTTGAGCACAGGTGCAGCTAGGCAGGGCTCTCTCAATGTTATTTCACCCAGCACATCTGGGAGTTACTCCAGATCTTCCCCCTCAATATTCAGCCTGGGTAGGGTTGAAATAAATTTAACCTGAGTTCACTGGATTTTTGCACTTTATCAAAATCTGTTCCAATATTCTACACTCAAATTAAAATCTATTTTTTGATTCTCTGTGGCTTTAAGTTCATTAAATGTGAAATTGGCAGCTTGCTAAAGAAGGTCAGACTGATTAACTGTTTAAGACTTGTACATTTTCTGCTTCAGTTTTATAAACTGGCAGCATCCTGGATGTGTTTTGTATTTTGTGATTTTTTTTTTTTTTTAAATAGAGTAAGCTTAAGGTTTCAGGAGCAGAGACTTGCCAACTCTCTTTTCCCCTTTGTAAGGTTAAACAATGATAGAAACTGCTCAGATAGATGCTGAAATATTTTGGTGCAAAGTTTTTTAAAAAAAGGAAACAGGAATGAAAGACATATCTACCTTGTTATACCATCGCTGGTGATTATGTGTGCAGAAATAGCTCTATAATGAAGTGTTTTAGAGCTCATTCAGAAAATTAGTCAACTTTGACAACATTAGGCAGAGTATTTCAAATCTGAAAGAAAGGACTTCTCAACCTTGTTCTGAAATGTGGCACTTGCTTGACCATTCTGATTTTTATGTGGTAGGGGCCGCCAAGTGCAAGCATGTTTAGAATATTTTAGGCTTTCTTTCTTCAGAATGAAAAAATGACTAATTGGCTTATTTCCTTAAGTACTCAAAAGTATCCCATTTAGCTAATGTGTCTGAGAAGAATTGCCAGTGAATTTGGGATTTCTTTGATTTTTGTGGCACTGCTGAGAGAGAGACCAGAAGGGTTTTTGGCAGTGTGAATTACGCTGTGTTATGATTATTATTTAGATCCGTTTCACGGGTGAATGCAGTCGTTTTCTTATTACCGCGGTGTAAACGTGGCACGTTTTCCGTGTGATGTAGTAGCTTTCTAATTTATAAAGCCATGTCTCTGTATAACTTAGGAGTACATACATTCACACACAAAGGGTGTGTGTGTTTATTCGCCTCTCCTTTTATTCTTTGGCACAATAGACAACTTAGTCTATAGGAAAAAAGAAACTTGGTTTCCACCTGTGTTTTTACAAAAAAAATTTTTTTTTGGGGGGGGTATAGTTATTATTTAAGCTTTCTTTATGTCCCCTGCATTAACTTTATTTAACACATTCTTCCCAAACTCACAAAGTAGACACATCTGTAGTATGTGTATATGTGTTTGTGTGTATTTCTGGAGTTTTGGAAGTTAGACTTGAAATATATGATGATTTCTTTAAATATATGATGATTTGCCTCATTGATAAATTTGCTTTCTTGCTGACCACTTCCACAGCTTTGTGCATTTTAGGTGCTCACATTTTCTGGGGGTTGGATGGAGGAGCCTAGAAATACTTTATATAGTGTGGTGGGATGGGATGGGGTTGATAATATATATCCCCCTTTTCTCTCCTTTCCAGCAATCTAATAATTGTGCTTTTGTTTCTCCAACCACAGCCGAACCTCTTGAAGCCATTCTTACAGATGATGAACCAGACCACGGCCCTTTGGGAGCTCCAGAAGGGGACCATGACCTCCTCACGTGTGGGCAGTGCCAGATGAACTTCCCATTGGGGGACATTCTTATTTTTATCGAGCACAAACGGAAACAATGCAATGGCAGCCTCTGCTTAGAAAAAGCTGTGGATAAGCCACCTTCCCCTTCACCAATCGAGATGAAAAAAGCATCCAATCCCGTGGAGGTTGGCATCCAGGTCACGCCAGAGGATGACGATTGTTTATCAACGTCATCTAGAGGAATTTGCCCCAAACAGGAACATATAGCAGGTAAATGAGAAGCAAGGAGAGAAGCTGTTTGCATGTTTTCTTTTCATTTTCAGAGGCGCTGCAGCCAAGCACTAAGGAGTGGTGAAGTGCTTTCTGTGTTTCTCCATGTGACTGTCCATGACAGCCCTGTAATGTTAAAATAATCGTTCCTATTGCTTACGTCCAGAACACAATATAAAAATAAATATTTTCCACTTCACTGAGTCAGATGTAGGCGGAATAGGTACACACACCTGATACCCTCTTTCTGGATCTGCTGATTCTGAATTTCTTTCCTTTTTTTGCCCCTTCTCATTTTTAAGCGTTGAACCTTACTACACCTAGCCAAATTTCCAATGTTCATTTCTAGCCTGGGGGACAAGTCAGAGACAAAGTGGCCATATAGGCATTTATAATTTGGCCAATGACCTGTTTTGAGTCAGGATACCTGGTCAGGCCTCCTTAGGGGTGCAGTTAGTTCTGCAGGCTTCTGTGAAGTGGGTTGGGCTGGCAGGCATTTTGGAAAGGGTGGAAAGAGTTAAGTGAGCTTCAGGTCTAGCCTTGGATCCATATTGGCTGTCAGCCCGTATGGGGCTGTAATTAAACACAGCCCCGTGTTGGGATGACACCGTGACCTTGACTTTAAGATGCCATTTCGACTGGCCAGGCCAGAGTAGAGAGGGCAGTTGCTGAAGCGCACAGACATGCTTACTCGAAAAGTTTAAGGGCATGTTGGAAATTTCAAAAGGTTGGTTTGACAGGAACGGCTGCTCCCTGCAGCCTGCCTCCTCAGCTAAATGATAAATGCTTCTCTGTGCTCTCTCTTGTCTCTGATGTGGTTTTGACAGATGTATCTTGATTTTGTTTGTGGTTTACACAACCACATGTCACCCTTACAAATGTCCAGTCCAGACTTCCACTGTTTCTGCTATAACACAATGTAAAAATTCTCTTGGAAAAATACAATACATTCAATAGCTCTCCTTCATTTGGTTAATTTTAGCAAAGAGGTAGCTAGTTGTGTGGGTTTCTCAGCAGCTCCAGGGAAAAGGAATTAACGGCTAACAGAGGGACTTAAATCCCTCCTCTAAGTGATAAACAGCAACACAATATAGTGGTCCTTAACACACTTTTTGTGAAAGAACAGTGATTTAACACATAAGACAAAGTGAATGCAGATTCTGTGGTGACAAACGGCTTGCCTGTTGGTGGATCACTTTCCTCTATTTTCCCTTATCCCCTCCCCCAAAGACAGGAGATTTGTTCAGTTTTAGGGAAGATAGTGCATATAATCAATTGATTCACTGGAACTTGTGTCTCTGACCTAGTTTGACCACAAAGTTGAACTGTAGTAGGTCAGTGGTCCAGAGGGGATTAAATGTCGTATTATTTCTTTTCTCCCCCTCTGGAATTTGATCATTAAACTCAAACGTGGCATTTCTTTCTTTCTTTTATTTGTAAATGCTTCCCTGCAGTAGTATTCAGATACTTTTCCTTTAGTGAAATGAAAAGTCTGCTCGCAGGCAAGCTGCATTTACAAAATATTTTTCTCGAACCCGCCACATTTAGCTTATGTGACGTGTAGGTTAAGAATCTGTTCCCCCCTCCCTCCCACCCCCCAGTAGGATATGGCACTGACCATTTCCATGTGCTGTCTTGTGACTGGAAGGAAAATGAACAGAAGTGTAAGGCATGATTAATGAAGCAAGAGCAAGCGGAAGGGGATTTGTCATCTTTGGAGATCCAAAGCCTTTCTAAATCACCAAATATGGAGTAACACTTGCGTGATGTAACATCGTATTTACATATCGAGCTGCCCGTTTAAAAGACAAAACACAGTGTCTGTCAAGCAAGAATTAAAACCACACTTCTCGCTGAGGTCCCAGATAGGTTATTCAGTCTCAGATTAAGCAGCTCGGAAATTCTGTGCTCCTGCACTTAGAGGAAGAATCTAAAAGCTGAGGGAAGGCCCGATAGTAAAGGCTTTTTTGCTGTTACAGTTGTGAGTCTCTGTAGGGAAAGAAAAGATATTTCCCTTAACACTCTGGTTGTCATAGAGGTTCTATGACTATTTTTTAAAGAACTAGTACAATGACAGAGCCAGAGAAGCCAAAACAAAGAGCAACTTTAAAATCTGTTTTATAAGGCTACTATGAAATAATCTCACTGAGATGAAAAGCTGTGTAACTAAGTAAGGTATCTGAGATATTCAATGGGTGCACAAGTGCTTCGACCCAGGTGAGGTAAACCTTGCATGCATGAACATAATTACAAAGCCTTGATTCCTTTCATTGTGTTTAATCAACTGTTCCCACCATGGAATTGGCTGAACACAAATAGCATGGTCACATCTCAAAGCGAGATGTCAGTGACTAGCATCACGACTTCTCATAATTCACAGTAATGAATTAAGAGTTTCCTATGGTGAAATTAACATTCTACCATGGCACGTAAATTAAGATGCCCTGGTCCTCAGGTGCCTCTGAAGCGAAGTTCTGGAAGACGGCTGTGTACTCCCAGCCCATTTCTCTCCAGCACGTCTTCAGAATTCCAAGTCTGCTTTTCTCTGTGTGGCGAGGAAGGAAACAATAAGAGTAATCATTCAGTAGATATTTGAATTGTGTCACAAAAAGAAAGGAGAAGCAATGCCCTGTATTAGGAAAGAGATGTATTGATGAGTCTCTAGAAGAATATGTTTGGCAACCACATAAAAGGTCGTCATTTAAGTGTGCTGTGTAGGAAAGGCTTTATTAAAGTGATGTAAGTTGGATTTGAGCTCGCCGTGTGCTCTGTGCCATTTTATAGGCAGGAAGCAGGAATAAAACAGCGACAGATCTTCCTGAGATAAATAAGGCCCAGAATTTGGGGCTTTCAAATAGGAGTATAAGGTAGAGGTCTTTAAATCTTCAGTAAAGGATATGCATTTTGACTGTACATAGGCCTCTCAAAGCTGAGTGTTTTTTAGAAAGGATGATTTTTACCTGGCAAATAGATGGGTATGTGCCCATCACTTTACCCATGTATACATGTTAACTACACATATATACAATGATCAGGTTGCTTTTTTCACTTTATTTAAATAGCCAAAATATTATATGACTGTGATTCATTGAGACCATTGAAATCGTGTTAATTTAAGTGGAAATGAGCAGGTTACATTGTGTGGGGCCCAGTTCATCAATTTGTGTGTCAAATATCCACCATCAGATATCAGCAGCTTTTGACTGGCAGCCAGGGCTTTTAGTAGGGATTCGGTTTTGTTTTCTACTCTCATATTTTATGATGGGGGAAATATTCATTGGAGATTAGTGACTGTAAAACTACTGTTCACTTTTATAGAAAAGGCCAAAAAATATTATCCCACAGTATCAGATTTGAGAGTTTGGGTTATTGCATATAGAAATCTTTAAATTAGGATTGGGCTGTC
>VMDR010001580.1:0-120129 GCA_007922815.1 Macrotus californicus
TGATCCGTTCAAGCCTTACTACCACATGGTCTTGGACAAGTCACGTGATCCGTTCAAACCTTACTACCACATGGTCTTGGACAAGTCATGTGATCCGTTCAAGCCTCAGCTGGCTCCTCTGAAAATGAGAATAACCCTACAACCTCCTAAAGATACTGTGAGGGTTGAATGGCAGTATCTGAAATTTGGTACGTGCTCAGGAAACACTAGCAATTAAGGACAGAGTTGTTAGAGAATTGGAGAACTAGCCAGGTGCAGAGAGTGATTACCACAGGTCTGAAAACTGGACTTTGAGCCCCTTCGGGATTAAATACACAAGTTTTCTTGTCTATTTAACGCACCGCGAAGGACCACCACTGTGGTAAGTACTCCCTCATTGGAAATCATCAAGAATAGGTTGGTGGCATTCTGTCTCCAGCTCCTTGGGTTTATCACTGAAATGTTACCCCTGGATGAACATACGAGGGAATCATCTGTGTAAACTCAGACTAAGACCTCCCGAGGAGCACAATGGCAAGATTAGGATCCCTGAGTGGAAGGACTAGATGTCTTCTAACCCTGTGCCAGCTGAGACATCCTGTTCCCAAAGACATTTCTTGCTGAAGCACTGTTGCTCTCTCCCAACACGTCAGTGTTCACTCCTTTAACGATCAGCCACACCTGCAGCTCTTCCAATCCCACTTTGTGGTGCGGTTGAACCCTGGGCAAAGGAGATGCCTCACCTGCTGACATACCTCCACCCACCCACAGCTGTCCAAGTGGAACCTGACCCATCTGGAAGTGACTCTTGACTTTTCCTACTCTTCAAGTTCCAGTCCTAAGTGAGTGAGGCTTCTTCTTTTCTATCCACCTTGGACCTGCCTTAGGTACGTACCTTTCTGAGTCCCTGTATTTGCCATGGTGATTGTCTCTGAGGATGTTCACTCTTTTTAGGGGACTCTTTTTATTCCCTTTGGATAGAGAAGCAGAGTGTCTTTCCTGAGACTAGAGTGAAACACAATAAATCTACCTTGTTACAATAGATTATTACCCACTCTTGGAGGGGAATTTTCTTTAACAGAGACCATTAGATAGTTGGTGTGATGACCATTTATCTTCACCAATATGCGTCATGACTGACTCTCCACACCTACTCTCCTGAAAGACACACAGACAACCTCCTAGACACATACCTACCCAGGTGTTATTCAAGTGCTGTGAAGGTTACACTCTGCCCTCCAAAATGTGATCCAATAGTTTGTGAATCTATGGTTTGGCTGTCCTACAGGATTATTGAGGGGATTAGCATTGAAATGACGCCACATACAATCTAAAGCATTATGTAAATTAGAAGTAATATGGTTCTTAGCCTTTGTATGCTTTCTAGATCTCCCCAGCCTTGGAAATAGTGCATGAACATCAGCACAAGACAAATACTCAGCTCTCTGCTGAGGGGTTCGAACTTTGGTCCCCCTCGAGCCATCCACACATCTGTGAACATCACTCCTTGGCAATGTCCATTTATTTAATACCTCTGATCAATAACCTCATTTCTCCCTAGTCTCCCTTTTACCAGTTTCTTTGATAGATTTAATTAAAGTAATGTACTTTATGGAGCTATGCAGCCAGGCATCTGATGATGTCACTCCCTGGTGGGCCCTCTGCTTCCTTCCCTTTCACATGGTGGAAAGTAAGAGGGACAGAAGGGAAGGAGAGGCACAATTTCCTTCTGTTCAGTTCACAGTGGTATGAAGCTGAATACAGACTTGTGTGGAAACTATCCGGAATTCTTCTAGCTCCTATAATTATCATAATTCTTAAAAATGTTGCATTAGCCTCAAAGCCAGGCATATTGTTTTGGGTGTCAGAAGCAACAGTTTGGGGAACAAATCCATGGGTGACTAGTTCAGTAGTAGAAAACATGAATTCCTATGCAGGCAAAAGGATGATGGAGTTTAACGCAGGAATAGGGGAAGCTGGTTGTAAAGTAAGGTAAGGCCCACATCTATTTAATGATAACTTGCTAAGCCAACAGCTGTTCCTCGAAATGAAGGAGGCACTTAGCACATGCACACAGGACGGCTGATGCTGAAAGGAACAGTAATGCTGTGAAATAACAGGAGCCACGGGTGAATTTGACTTTCTTGTGAACCCTGGGGCTCCTATATGTCTTTTCTCTCTGCACACCATTGCCCTGACCATAGCAATTTAGTTATAGCACAGAAACCAAGAAATGTCCTTGACTGAGTGGCGAAAGCAATGGGGTTGTAATTTTATGGTATATAAACCTCTGAGCCACTTGTTTGGGGCATCGGTATCTACATGTTCATGAAAACTTAGGGCCTAGTAAATTGTTTCCATTTATTGAAGAATAACATCACTTTTTCAAAGATAATTAAACTGAAACAACGAAGATAAAGCATAGTCTCCTTTCTCAGGGATGGTAAAATCCATTTTTGAAGAGTTAACAATATCTAGTATTTGAAAGAAAATGGCACTGACTTGTGTGTAAAGGTTTTCTGTGTGACTGTGGAGGAGTTTCTTGATCTCTCTGTTTCATCTGCAAATGTTTTAATATTTTTAGAATGAGTAGTTGAGCAAGCACTGAGTAATCACTGGCTAAAAAAGAGGTTTTGATGAATGCTGTGTATTTCCAAACCAACCAAACCACTTAATGTTTCTATATCCATCACACATTTTCCTGACTCTGCACTTTGGCTTATGCCACTTCTTCCACTAGGAATCCACCCTCCTGTTTTCCTTGTTCTAATTTTATTTAGTCTCCGAGGACAAGGTTAACTATCTGTTGTGTTTTCAGCTCTTCTTGACTTCTTTACCTGGAAATATTGTTTCTTTTTCAAACCCTCAAAGATAGCTGTTGTTCTCTACTTCTCTTATGAATTTGTAGATCCATATTTCCTATTTTTATGTACTTATTTAAGCAATGACTTATTTCCCTCCTTTGGAGGGCAGGCACTGTGCATGATTTATCTTAGAACTTGACAGGTGATAAGCACTTCATAAATGTTTATTGGCTAGATTGTGTGATGATTAGTTTTATGTGTTGACTTGGCTAGGCTATAGTAGCCAGTTATTTAATCAAACACTAATCTAGGTGTTATTGGGAAACTACTTTGTAGATGTGGTTAATAGCTACAATCAGTTGACTTTAAGTAAAGGAGATTACCCTCAATAATATGGATGTGCCTTATCCATCGGTTGACAGTTATCAAGAACAAAAAGAGTTTTGTAGAAGAAATTCTGCCTCAAGACTGTAGCATTAACTCCTACTTGAGTTTCCTGCCTGCCAGCCCATCCTATAGGTATTTGACTTGCTTGTTCTATGGATTTTGAACTTGTCAACCCTCACAATCATAAAAGCCAATTCCTTGAAATAAATTTTTTTATATATGTATATGCTATTGGTTCTTTTTCCCTTGAGAAGCCTGACTGATACAGATGGAGAGGTTAATTATAGCTAAATATATCCAGTTTATCATTTAAATTAAGTGACTTGACCTATAAGTTGCAGAAGGACATAAATTTTTAAACAGATTTTATTTATTTATTTTTAGAGAGAGGAGGAGGGAAGGAGAAAGAGAGGAAGAGAAACATCAAAGTGTGGTTGCCTCTCCAGCGCCCCCCTACTGGGGAAATCTGGCCCACAATCCAGGCATGTGCCCTGACTGGGAAGTGAACTGGTGACCCTTTGGTTCGCAAGCTGGCATTCAATCCACTGAGCCACACCAGCCACGGCAGCATGAATATTTTTTAAAGGTTTTATTTATTCATTTTTAGAGAAAGAGGAAGGGAGAGAGAAACATTGATGTGTGAGAGAAACATTGATCAGCTGCTCCAACCCCAACCAGAGACCTGGCCTGCATCCCAGGCATGTGCCCTGACCAGTAACAAAACTGGTGACCCTTCAGTTTGCGGGATGATACCCAACCCACTGAGCCACACCAGTCAGGGCAGGAAACGCATTTTTGTTTTGCTCACTGCTATTACCTAGTGACTAGAGCAGTGCCTGACACATAATAGGAATTTAATAGATAATTGTTGAATGAATAAAAAATAAAAAAGCCACTTTACGGAAAATACAACTTCTGGCTATTTACTGGGCTTAAACTGACCCTCACATACTTTCGCTCTTGTGTGGATTATGTATGGCAGAAAAAATCCCAGTCCTGCGTCTGTGTGTTCCCATCGGCAAGTCACTTCCATTCTCAGCGCCCCATTTGGTCATCCATATTGTTAAGGTTTCAATCAGGTAGAATTCTGAGTTCCCTCCTACACCTCTTTGATGTCAATGACTTTTATACACGGCTATGGTATCCTTAATCTTGCCTCTATTTTTGTCATCATACACACTTGAACACTATTTATTGCATGATGATTGTGATTACTTTTATTACTAATAAAGCTATCATCAATTACTACTTGAGATTTACAAAGTTACTCTTCTCCAAAGCACTTAAAGAAAACTTCAGTTGAGCTGTGGCAGGGTAGTTCAGGTGCTTAGAGCTTCATCCCCGTACCACCAAGGTTGTGGGTTCAATCCCTGGTTAGGGCATGTGTAAGAAGCAACCATTGGGCGCATAATAAGTGAAACAAGAAATCAATATTTCTCTCTCTCTCAAATGAATCTAAAAGAAAAAAAAAAACAGATGGAAAGGAAACGTCAACCTTTATTTCTAGGACCGGACTTCTTCCATATCGTGGTTGTAAAGAAATAAAAAGATTCCTTAAGGCTTTTTCCTAAACCACAATTCCTTGTCCCCAAGCGCTTTATAAGCCAGCCACAAATATAGGCCCATCAATACCTTCAGTCTGTACCTGGGCTTCAGAACATCAAAACTTTGCTTCCAATTTTAGGGCCAGGAAATTATTTTGTAACTGTTTTGTAGCCTCTTGTAAATAAGTACTTCCCGGGGTACTTTCTTTGAATGACGTTTGTTTCCTCTCATCCTATGGAAATTAGGATTTTTGAGTCTGAACATACCCGCTGAGCCTTGGCTGAGCCCTAAGAACCCAGAGGCCATATCCCCACACCCCAGGGCTGAGCTACTGAGGGAATCTCAGCATCAGGCTTTGCTTCATCCCCCACCAGCAGAGAATAAGAGGCTCTTAGCCAAGATGTGCCAAAGTTGGGGTCTTAATACACAGATTCTCTCTTGATTTCAGGCTAATTTTTCTAGAGCTGAGATAGCCCCCTAAAATTCTTGTAATGCCCTACTATGGAATGTCAAGCTGTGCAAGGAGAGACTGGGGAAAAACAAACAAATAAATAAAATGTGTTAAGAAATTGTACTGAGCACAAGATTGCTTTATTTGTCTTTTTATGTCAGTCACAGTCTCAGAATGTCACGCCTGGGTGACACCTTATTCTATTCATTTACACTTGAGTAAAGGAGTTTCAGAGAAAGGAGAGGACTCTCCTCTGATCATGAGACTAACTAATGGCAAAAGCCAGGCTGGAGTCAGTCTCCTGACTCTCAGCCCACTGCTTTTATCTGAATCTATTTATTCATAATGTATATCTATATACCCCCTCTACCCCTGCCTTCCCCAAAAGAAAACAAACAAATCTGAGGCGAGTCAGTATAAAATGCACATGCTCATATCCCCAGGGTAGTTTAAATAGACATGAATCATCAGAAATTAAATAAAGCCAGGGGCTGGCTTTTTTTTTTTAATATCCTCTTTTTTCCCCTTGTTTTTCTTCCTTCCTTCCTTTCTTTCTTCCTTCCTTCCTTCCTTCCTTCCTTCTTTCTTTCCTTCCTTCCTTCCTTCCTTCCTTCCTTCCTTTCTTTCTTTCTTTCTTTCTTTCTTTCTTTCTTTCTTTCTTTCTTTCTTTCTTTCTTTCTTTCTTTCCTTCTTTCTTTCTTGTCATTTTCCCACTACACTATGTAGAAGCACTGGGGACTTTAAGGGATTCAAGAGGATTTTTGGTTTTGCCTTTTTTCCCTTAATAACTAACAAAGAAAGAACTAGAAGGCATGGCTCAGAAAGCGTATTTATGGTTGTGTATGACAATGTCAGAGCTGAGGGAATGTCAGCATTTTCCTCAAATGCCCTCTCTCCAGGTTTGCATCTTGGAATTTAAAATGAGCTTTGAACCACAACTCAACACACCAGGTCTTGGATCTGGGGAAACGCCTCCTTTCATTCACCTACTGCGTTAGGTGGACATAGTAGGGCGGGGGGGGGGGGGGGGGGGGGGGGGGGGGGGGGGGGGGGGGGGGGGGGGGGGGGGGGGAGGCATGAGGGGGGCAGGGAGAGCCAAGTTTTTCAAACCAACTTGTTACAGTGCAGAATATAGAGAATCATTTTTTGACAAGCTTTAGAAAATAAACAGGCATTACTACCATTCTGTCGTCAATTTTATAGGCCTGCTCGGGAAGCTAGCTTTTAGCATCACAACATGAGAGTGTAAATAAATATGTTAAAGGAAATACCTTTGGTTTCTTCCTCCTGAGAGCTCTCTGAATGTGAATTTGGTGTGGAGTCCGTGCCCGATGTCTGGGGCGCGTGTCTGCGCCACAGTTCTTCTTTGTGGGGGTGGAATGAAACAGCCAGCTGGAACTGGACAATAGAAAGCCAGAAACAATGAAAGATGTATATATTTTAACCCTGGAAAAAGAAAAATACAATCTTTGATCACGGGACCTTATGCGAAAATGAATATAAAACACTTAGTATTTAGAGCATGAAATGGTTCTGTTGTGAGGTGGGTGCTTGTAGGGAACGTGGCTTCTCAGGGCTGAAAGGCACCTCTGGAGTCGGAGCTGAAGCTCCTTACCCTGTCAGGAACTCCCTGGAGTGCAACCCTGACAGATGAATAACAGGGTCTGAAGACTCCCATGATGGGGAGTTTATTAATTCATAAGGCAGCATACTCCATGCAGTGTGGCTTTCATTGTTAGAAAATGCTTCCGTATCCTGAGAAGAAGCCTGTACTTCTCAAACTACCACCCATCTCTCCTGGTTCCACCCTCTCTAGTCACCCTTCAAAAAATATAAATTAATTTCCCCTGTGACAGTTCTTTGTTTAATTCCTCACGGCAAAGCACAGCAAACATCTCTAGCCTTCCCCGACAAAGTATTGCCCTCCATCCACTCTTAGCATCTGACCCAGCACTTGAGGTGCACCCAGGGCAAAATATGAAGTGGTATAGAGGACCTACAGTCTAGACTTTTGGCAAGTTCAAGGGCTAAAAGAGGATGGAGCAATGTTAAGGGATTGATAAAAGGGTCTCCACAGTTTTCCCAATCATCAAAGTTAAAGCATTTCTATAGAAAGGATTTCTAGGGCAATTAATCATTTTGCTTTTTCTTGACTGATGTGTAGAGGTCAAATCAACTAGATTTCCCCAAAAGAAGAAGAATTGAGTTTCTGGACTTAAATTTTCGTTATTTTCTCATAGCGTATCTTGAGCAAATGACCTGAGCTCAGATTTTCAGGGAGCAAAAAGAGGAACAAAAGCTTTGTTTGCCATGATGAAGCTTAAATTGAGCTTTAGGATCAGATTATGTGCATGAAATTCTGGGCAAAATTGGAAGCCTTCCCAAATGGAAGAGGTTGTTGGTGTTTTTCTGGACACTCAGTGGTTGCTGACAACAGTCAGTGAATTTGATGAAAAGCACGTGGGTCATAAATCAAAAGATCCGAGTGTGGGGCCTGAGCCAGCCAGCCGACTGATTTGCTCTGTCATTGATCAAACATTTATTGAAGAGCTACTGTGTTCCAGACCCAGTAAGAGGCACTGGGGATACCTCTATGATCAAGATAGACACAATCTGTGCATACAGTACGCACACATGTTTGTTAAGGAGACAGGTAAGTTAGCAGGCAGCTACAATGGAGTGTGAGGAAGAGGGAGAGAGTCCAATGGCGATGAGAAGTCCACATGACCTAGACTTTGGTATGTGGGTGGAGTTGGTTCAAGAAAAACTGTTGACCAGAAATCATATCTAAACAGAGAGCAGAAGGATGACAGTTACTAGCTGTTGACCTCAGAAAAACTACCATCTCTCTGAACTTGAGTTTCTCATCTCTAAAATGGGAACAGTAATAACAGCTCAGACTAGGAGGTTGTGATGGTCAGATAAACAACAGATTTTTATGATGAGTGACTTGTTGAATCCTAAAGTGCTCTATCATTGTAAGGAATGACAAATTGTAAATAATTGTTATCAGATATTATTATGGCCAATCCTAGAGTCTATTTTCTTCTTTCTACTTGAAAAGATTGGGCTTCCTTGAGAATAACAGGAGTAGAAAACCAAATGATAGATTTGGATGGGGAGATTTATATTGCTAGTTTCTTCACAGCTAGACCACCCAGGACCTCAGGTGGGGAAGAGGAAGAGAGTGGAAAAGGGCCTTCTGAACCATGTGAATGCACCAGAGGGGATGGGCTTCATTCCGGGCTCACCTCGTTAGAACTGGGAATAGCTGAGTCAAGAGGCGTATCCCCAGTGTCCTGGGAATCCCATGATAGAGGACTGAAGAGTTGGAAAATTTTAGTTTAAGGTAAATAGTTATAAGCCTAGTAAGTAGTACATATGTTAAAGCTTTTGTTTCAGAAACAGATAAGGCCCATCCTGGCTCCTGGGAAAGCAGCTGACCTCCTAGGGCACTGCTAAAGATTACCACCTGGGAACAAGTGGAGGCAGCAGGGCCATTGTGTTTCAGGGAGAGACAGACGACCACTCGCCCCTGGGAATGGCTAACTGCCCAGGACGAGAATATTGCAGTTTCTTTCACCTAAGCCTCCCTGAACTTCAAACCCCCTTACTGTACCTTGTTTATTCTGTTATAAAAACCTTGGCCTGGAAAGAAAAGACAAGATGGTCTGTTAGGGTAGGAACCCACCATCTTTTCAGACTGCCGGCCATCTGAATAAAGTGCCCATAAAGATTTAGTCTCTGTCTCTGCTTATTGGGTTTGGCAGTGACAGGCAGCCCGGACGCTGGTGTCTTTTCCGGTTTCAATTTTAAAACGGCCTAATCTCATCAGAAGTAAAATTGACCAACTTGCCCAAACCCAGGCTGTGTGCACCTGCATAACTTTGTGAGATACCAAAAAGATTCAACTCTAGTCCTAATTACCTACCTACTGGCAGGGAAAAAGCAGTAGCCCAGTAATTCCCAGTGTCAGCAATTCCTGGCTTATCGAGATTTAACTTTTGAGTGCAAGGAGTGCCTTTTGCCCAGGGCCCACTCTCCTCTTTTGATTTAATTATGATTATGGTTAAATTTCATGGCATTTTTCATGTCCCCTCTGCTGGTCTGGAAATACCATACATATTTACTAAATTTGAAGTTAGCTATGAAAAATACAAACAGCACTCACTGTCCCTACCGTTTAGGCAAATTTCCTTTCTCTTTCTGTGTCCCAGATCTCCTGTCTGCAAAACGAAGGTGTCCCTCCCAGGCCTTCTACTATCAGGAGTTCACGTGACGATGCTATTTGCCTCTCTTTTCCTGCCTACGTTTGCAAATCATAGAAACTTCTGGTCGCTTTCCTTTGTTAGACTTTTATTGACAATAAAACTGCCCCAACAGTCCAGATCTTGTAGCCTGGGTTGCTATTTAAATCCGTCTGACCAGAGAATCCTTGTTTAAAATTACATTTTGTTAATCCATCATATGGTTGTGGAACTTGCTATTTTTAATACACGCTCTGCATAGCCCAGTTGTTCATGGCTGAGAGTTTGCCACAAACAGCTCCAGAGAAGCTAGGAGAAGGCTTCTTTCAGAAGCTGACATAATTGGGGAGTGGAAAAGTAGAAGGGCAGTTCTGCCTGTAAGTGGGACAGCAGTTCAGAGAGACAGCATGTTTCCTTGTTCTGTTTGATGCTGCAAGAGCAAGTGCCAGAACAACCTACCTTCGTGCTCACGTAGCTGGTAGATTCCACTGACCTTTCCTGCGTCATCTGTCCAAACTCTAGAAAGGTGCACTTTTACTGTAAGACCCAGACGCTCTTTAATATCATCTAATAATTGCGCTTTCTTTCTTCGCTTTTCCATTACCCTTCCTTCTCTTAGGCCATATAGCATACACAGGGGAAAAAAGGCAGGGAAATATAGGCACTTAATTAAACTCAAGCAGAAATGCCTATATTTATAACAACTCATAAGTGATTGCTGGGAAACCATAGATAGCTTACATTCAGATATTTAATTGTAGCAACTATTACCTAATGCTGGCTTCCTGGACTTTGAGAAATGGTATTAGTTTTTTCATTCATTTATACATCTATTCATTCAAGCATATTAATTAAGGTCATAAGATGGACTACAAACTATATTAAGTGCAGTGTTTACAAAGATAGAAAGAAAGGGCACTTGCCCTTGAGGAGCTCATAGTCTAAGGGCCCCGAGGACAAAAAGTCTCCCAAGAGACCAATTCAGGAAATTATGGTTCCTTTCTTTCCTTATTTTGCTTATTTAAAAAAATATTTATACCGTTTTATCAGATTCCTCTAAGAGCATATAAAAGATGTTTAGTTAACTATTCAGTGCATTATCTAAATATACAGGTTCGTTGAAAGTCAGTGATGTATAGAATTCTGACCTGGCAGATGGAGAGTAGAACAGACAATGAAGAAGAGAGACCACTGACGCACTCATTCAAAACATTCAAGACCCATGGCTAAGGCATAATCAGGACAATCCCTGCTAGCCACCCATTTTCTGCCTATGAATATAAGCATCACAAGGAAAGTAAAAACAGGGAAGAGCAATGCCTCATTCATGCTTTTGGAAATGAACAAAAAGAGTTTTGACTTTTTTGTCTGAATTATTTCAAGTTGTATTATGTAGGTTGGGGGTTGTTGCTTGCCTGGGTGAACTGGGATCCTTCAGATTCATGGAATGCCTGTGGCTCAGCCACCAGCTGTCTCACACAGATCCATCGGTCATGATGGAAGCATTGACAGATGGGCATGGATCAATTTTTGCTGCCGTTCCAACCACTTGCATGGCTTATACCCCTGCCCAAGTGATGGTAATACACTCTCAGGGCAGCGCCCATGGCAGTGCAGGAGACCTGCAAAAGCCAGATGTTTTAAGAAGCTGCCTCATTAGTCCACCAGCATTTATCTGGGCATGCATCCACCCTCTTTAGTACTGAGTGGCTGAGAAAGCTTGTTTCAAAGAGAAGGATACCAAAAGTAAAATAAATTGACTAGTTATGCCAAAGTTCTTTACTTATTATTTGATTCAACAAACATTGAGGACCCTGGTGCAGGGCTAAATGCTGTGGGGAAAAAGTTCGTAACAACAATAGTAGCAGTTAACATTTAAGCACTTACTGTATCAGGCTCTGCATTAAGTCTTTGGCCCATTTTATCTCTTGTAATCCTTAAAACAACCTATGAGACAGGAATTACTATTATCTCCATTTTATAGGGGAAGGCATGGCCGAGCCCGGACTAATTTCTTGGTCTAACAAAACAATTTGTGTTCTTGGCCATGAGAACCCAGGTAAGAAAATAAAAAAGGTCTCGCCTAAATCAGAGACTGCAGTATAGAGAACAGATGGATTTTAAAGGATTACCTTTGTTTCTAAGCACCAATAGACCCCCTAAGTGTTTGAGTCAAAACCTCATAAACAATAAAAATACCTCTGAGATCCTATTCTAACTAAAGGACCATGACTTACATGGACCCTGCCATGTCAAATAAGTGTAACTCCACTGCAAGAACTATGTCCTTTGGCTTCTTTGGCTTATCACTGTCCACTCAGATTCTGGCACTCTGCCTAGCAAATAGTGGGTGCTCAAACTGTATTTGTTGAATGAGAGGATTTTAACCTTGTCATTCTACAGTCATTGGAACCTGGAGCAATTCATCCTGTTCTCCCTCCCCCACACCTACACTCACGCCCACACTAATTTCCCTAGCTTTGTATTGGAGCAGGCAGAATCTTATTAACTCATTATATGTTAAGTTCAATAAGATGTTATCCAGGAAAATAAATTACCTTGGGCAAAGGTAAGTGATACTTTAGTGGGTAATTCCCATTATGAGTCTATACAGGGGTGGGTGGGCACTCTATTTTTTTTTTTTTTTTTTTGATGCTCTTAATCCTATCTTGTTTGGCAACCTATGCAGAAGGCTGGTTTCATAATCCTTAAGGCAGGTTCTTTCATCTAAAGACATTGGAGTTCTTGAGATGGAAACGCTCCCATAGAGATATCCTCGCCCAGGACACCGCCCTTAAAATCAGATTGAGGAAGACTCCCTTCTCCTAGAATAAGCTTGCAAGCCCTGCCCCGCAAGGAGGTGGAGGTAGAAAATGAATACGTCCACACCTAGCACGTCTGCCCGAGCACAGATTGGCAAGTGGCATAGGCGCGCAGACCTCTGTCATTTATTTTTCTTTCCACTGGGTGCGCTGTCCCTTTAAATGGGGACGCTGGTGCTGGCTCCGTAACACGGGAGCCGGCAGCTTGTTGATTTCAGAGCTGGTGAATTTCACATTGTTTCCACTTCACTTTCCTCGCTCTGGAGGAGGCTTGGGTTGGCCCTACGGCCGCTGTCGCTGCTGCCAGCGAGGGCCAGGGGAGGGCAAGGACCTGCAGTACCAGGGCCGGCGTGGGGCCGCAGGAAAGGGTGCCGGGGCCACACACGCACCCTCGCTGCAGTCTCGCTCCTTCCGAAGCCGGGACGCCCAGAGCGCACCCAGCTGGGACCGCCCGCCTAGACGCCCGCCCTCCAGCCCGCCCACGGGCGGGGGCCACAGCCCAGGAGCCCGCAAGGGGAGGAGGCCCAGGGGGGCGGGGTGGGGGGCGGGGGTGGGTGCTGCTGCCGCCGCGGAGCTGCTACTCGGCGCGTTTTGCATGAAGATGGCGGCTCCCACCGCCAGCAAGGCAGCCTCCTTGGGCTGTAACAACAAGCCTACGTTCCCGGAGCTGGATTTCAGGTCCGGAGCTCGGGTGGAGGAATTGAACAAACTCATCCAAGAATTCACGAAGCACGACCAGCGGGAATACGACGACCAGAGAGCGCTGGAGATCCACACAGCCAAGGATTTCATCTTTTCCATGCTGGGTAAGAAGGAAAAGGGGGAGGTGTGTATGTGTGTGATGGGAAGCGGGGCAGCGAACCCATTCCCCCTTCTCGCTCTGTCTTTCCTTCTTGGTTTCCTGCCCGGAGTCGGGTGCCCGGGGTATAACACTTCTCTGTTCTGCCTCTCCTCCTCTTTCTCCGCTGCAAGCAGAGCTCCCTTATCTCCCCACCGTACTCTACTTTGCGCCTGGTCTCTTTCCCCCGGCTGTTCACTGGCTCTTTTGTTAATTTCTCACGGGCCAGGGCTGCTGGGCGGTGAAGTGTTCACGGTGGAAGGTGTCGCCGGTTGGGGGAAGCTCCTGCAAGCAGCACTGTCCAGGTGAGACCCGGCGGCGCCTTCCCATGAAGGGATGTGGTCCCCCAGGCTCGGACCTGCGCCTTCCCAACGCCGAGCCTCTGGTCCGCTCCCGAGCTTGGGACGTGGGGACAGCTTGGGGCTTTGGCTCGGCGCCCGAGCGACAAGTTGCTTCTCTAGTCCTGCGGCGCGGCGCTGTCACGCCAAGCCCCCGGTGGCCAAACTTGTTGGGTGTTCCCTAGTAACCCGTGGAAGTAGGCTGGGCTCCCGGAGTTCTCAACTTGGATTTATAAATCGACTCCCCTTTGAAGCGGTCGGAAGCATTTCCGGTACTTCCCCAGGGTTCTGGCGGAGCTCGCAATTCCTAGTTCCCCGACCCCTTGGGGCGCTGGCCCCCTCTTTGTGCGCCGTCTTTGCTCTCGCCGAGAGAGGTGCAATGAGATTAGAATCTGGGAGATGTCGGGGGTTAGAAATGTGCCGCCCACTGGCACCTACAGGTCTTTAAATTGATTGCTGAATGGTGTGTGAAAGAAAATAATGGCCCGGGAGACCGAACCCCTCCTCAGGTGTCCCGTCCTTCGCATTATTGCTGCTGAGGTGTGGTGTGAGTGCCCGCCGTTGGGAGCCTCCTTTGCAGCTTGCGGCTCCACCAGGGCCACCTTGGCGGGCACGCGGTACGGGGCCTGGCCGTTAACATCCCGCAGGACTGGAGCCTCTGTGCGTTCTATCCTCGGCCAATTTTCCAGATAGTGGAAAATCTGATTGAAAAAGGTCTTCGACCAAAGAGGAAGACAGAGCTCTTTTGCCTTTCTCCTCCTGCCCATCCGCTTGGATTTCTGTTGGCTGTCTGTTGTTGCTGGTTCTGTCGTGGGGTCCCTTTTCCCTCTCGGTGTTCTTACTCTCTGAAGCCCAAGGAGAGCGGGGGAGTGATGCAGATTGAACATGTGCACTCTACTAGTAGTAATGCTTTCAGAAGTTGGATAAAGCAGATTAAACTTGGCTGGATTTTGCCTTTTGCTCCACACTCCCTAAGTGTAGCCTAGATGGTGTATGGGGTTGAAAAGCTCTCTATTGAGATATTTGACCATTCAGCTGTTTAGATGAATTGAATATATATTTTTTTAATTGATGAGAGAGATTTGTTGTTCCACTTAGTTATACATTCATTGGTTTTGTGTGCCTTGACCAGGGAGAACCCCCAACCTCGGTGTGGATGGTGCTCTAACCCATTGACCCACCTGGCCAGGGCTGTTTTTATTTTTTTTTAATAACTCCCAAACTTGGTGGGAGTGAGCTTCCAGAGGGAAGCTTACAAGCTTACAAAGCTACCACAGGTGAAGAACAGCAGTGATTGTCGGAGGGTGGACCCACACAGAGAGGGTTCAGAGCAGTTATTTAAGTTGGTTAATGAGGGCCTTTCTCTTCGACACAAGTGATGGAAGTCTGCCGTGTGTTGTTATAGCCCCGGAATTGGTTCTGGATCTTCAGAAAAAGATGCTGGGTCACTACCAGTCAGGGTAATCTTGGAACAGAGAATGGGAGAACGTGGGCAGGGGTACGTTTACATGCCCAGCACATTAGGAACCTCTCCGCTGACCCCACAACCAATGCACTGACTTAGCAAAGCCTTTATCCAGGTGTGAAGGGTCTTATTCGTGGGTGCTTAATTTACATGTGTGTGTAATGGTATGAGTAGCATTATGTGGACAGGTGAACTAAATTCTCTTCTGTTCCTGTTTACTCAGTAGACCTTGCACAAGAAGTCTTTCTTGCCCCCTGAGAATTTGAGAGTTCCACCTGCAGGAGAGGAAAATCAGGACAGTGTGTCATTTAAGCCTTCTGGACACTACAAGGCAGATGGCGAGATGAGCTAGCCTTGTGTGAGGCGCTACATGCGTTTGTGAGTCCCTGGCTTTCCCTTAATGAGGCGCTTGCTGGCAGCTCAGGGCGACTGAAAGGTTGGAGACAGCAAGGGTCCCTGTGTGGATTTACTTTTTCTAAAGCGGATTTTCACTTGGCTTAAAAACCAAAATCTCTTTTTGTGCCCGTTGTGTCCCTTGTCATGGCCTTGAGTCTTTCATGAATATGCGAATGAGGTATCTTAATGACCCTCAGCTTGTTAAGGTGTCACTGGGGTGGCGCCAGGACTTTATTTCTTGGAGTTATGGGGGGCTGAGTCCTCTTGGCTTTGTTCTGCCTCTGAGCCATACCTGAGGATTGTCAGCAGCTTAAAAACATTATCCCCCCACACAATGAAATGGCAGAGCAATTTGGCACAAGCCTCTTTAATGGAGCTGTGGATGAGCTATCTGTTTTTAGGTAGTTGGCAGCCACTTTCTGTGTAAGATTGTTAGCTCCGACTGAAGCCCCCCAGCTTCTCAAACCTTTGTTTTTCTAGTTTGGAGGCAACTATATGCAGAAGAAAAAGGGGTGGTAGGCATTTGACATAACCAATGACCTTTCAGCCTGTCCACACAGGGTTCTGCATAGGCTGTGGAGTTGGGCAGGATGTGCTGGTGTCACTGTGGTCTCCGGGGTCAGTCCTGATACTCTCTGTACAGAGATCCTGAGTCTTCTGGAGGCGGGTGTCATGTGGGTTCATCTAGACTTCGTATTTCTCTACACCTTGGTCTTTTAGGAGAGTGATTGCTGCTATTATCTGGTTAATATTTGAGAGCCCAGATTGTGTGAGAGGCTGGCAGTGCATAATAAACACCATTTATCAAAATTCAGGGAAATTGCCAGAGTTCATTAATGTTTTAATAATATTTGGTATTTGCATAATGTCTCTATCAGCTCCTTTGTTATCTTCATTCCCTGGCGAGGTCCAGTGGAGACTGGTTGTGTCCCCATTGAACAGATGAATAACAGGGGGTCATGCAGAAGTTAGAGAAGCCAGGAGGGAGTCCGTAGTCGGCCTAAGATCTGAGTGGTCAGTACTGGGGCCCAGTTATTAGAATAGCTCTGCATTACTGCTTGCCTTCTGGATACCAGCAGCTTCAAACAACCTTAGGAGTAAGGTTTTCTCATTGCACAGAAGAGGACATTGAAATTTACTGCGGTTAAGAATCATCCAGGGCCCTATGGCTAATAAAGGGTAAAGATGTGGCTAAAACACATACGGGCCTGACTCTTAGCATGTTCCTCTCCTACTTGAAACAATTAATAATAGACATATTAAGTCCAGAGAAAGGTCTTTGTTTAAAAAAATATTACTGGCCCTTCCTTCAGGATTTTGTTTCTGAGTTCAGCTGTCAATGTTAGGATGATCCAAGCAGCCTCTGAGGTGATTTCTGGAGTGGTCTGAGTTTAAGTACTTTATTCCACCATAAAATCACTTGTTTGAATTCCTGGTTAGGAAAATGATGGCCATTGTAACAAAACGTTAAAACCTGTGCTGATTCCATTTTGCGTCTTGCAGGTTGAACAGTCTTAGTTTTTTCGTCTACTAAACGTGGGTGGTAGTGATGCATCATTTCTGAGTTACGTGTGAATGTGAAGTTACTTGGTAAACTGAAAAGGAATGCGTACATGATTTTTGACACTTACTTTATGAAATAGGCTTTATTAGGAAATCTAGTGAACTTCAACTGGAATTACATTTGCCGTTTGGTGTCAGAAAAAACTGGAGTGCGATCAGAGGCAGCCTAGCAGAACGTAGGCTCTGACTGTGGCGGGCATGACCAATTCAGAACGTAGGCTCTGACTGTGGCGGGCATGACCAATTCAAACGCTCACCCCCACTCGTTAAGCTCATTCTGTGTGCTGGCCCTTGTGCTGCCTGCTTTGCGTAAGTCCATTAGTTCATGTGACTTTTTTCCAACAACTTTGCAAAGATAAATGTTATCACGCCTATTTTGGAGGTGAAGTGGGTTGTATTACCTCCTTTTTAAGATGAGATGCTAAGGCTCAAAGAGTTGTAGCTAGTACTTATGCCAAGATCATATAGAGTTTGAATTTGAACCCAGGTATGTCTGACTCAAAAGCTCATGTTCTTTCCACTGTACTAGCAATCAGTTCCCATCACCCTTGATTCCAACATCCAAAAAGGCCCCACTCCCTGGGGAATGCTGTACTCCATAGCCTACTTAGCCTATAGGACCAGGGATGGTTTCTGTCTGTCCCTTTCTTTCGCTCTTCTTATTTCATGCACTCAGCTAATGTTTACTGAATATCATATTGCCTGCAAGCAGTAGGCAGGGTCCTGAGGACAAAATAGTGAGCCCGAACTTTGAGAAATTCATATGGTCCTTTGGACACCCTTCTCTCCTTTCTGGGCACCAACTCTAGGGAAATAGTTTTGCTGGCTCTTGTCTCTTTTCAGGCCCTTAAATACCGCAAGATCACTTGTAAGTTCTAAACGTTTGGTGTGGTACTTTGGAGTGCTGCCGAACCTACCGCCTTTTAAGACACTTTCTGTAACTTCAGAGTAGGCCACTTTGAAGCCCTGTCTTTCCAATGTTTGAATGCCACTTTTCTCTTCCTGAATTTATCCAGCAATATTTATTGAGGGGATTTATTGTCGATCGTTGCCTGGTGGGCCTCCAAGTCTTGATCAGATCCGTAGCTTCAGATCACAAGTGTGCTGTATCTGTGTAATGGACAAGATCATCTTTCGTGTCTGTTTCAGCTCTGGCAACACTATGCATCTAGAGCAGGGAAGTCCCTCAGAACGTTTATTTTTGCTGCTAGTTTGGGTTGACTTCACTTCTCCATGGCTCTGGGCAGTTGCTGCCCTTTGTTCTTGACAGAAGAGCCCTAGATGTGTTGATGATCCCGGTCTCCCCAGGATGGCCTTGTTGTGTCATCCATTGGATAATACATTGCTCGACATGAGACTGGGACCCTTTTGTGTTCACAGAAGTATTAGATTCTCTCTTGTCAAACTGAGAACTTGTTGGTTGAGTGTTAGCTCTTCAGAGTCTCCTGGAGCTTTTTAACAATTTGGGATCTCTTGTCCCATTTCAAATCCCTAGAGCTAATAATTAGTCATGTGTCACTTCACAGCAGAGATCTGTTCTGAGAAATGCATCGCTTGGGTGATTTTGTCATCATGCAAACGAGCATTGTACCATATACTTACAGACGTCTAGGTGGTCCAGCCTACTGCACACCTAGACTGTAGGGGCAGCCTGTAGCTCCCAGGCTGCAAACCTGAACAGTTCGTTACTGTACTAAACATTGAGGCATATGTAGAACATAGGAAGGGTACAGTAAGAATGCAGTATAAAAGATAAAAATGGTACACCTGTATAGATAGGCACTCACCACGAATGGAGCTTGCAAGACAGAAGGTTGCTTGGGTTGAGTCAGTGAGTGAGTGAGTGAGTGGTGATGAATATGAGGGTGTGGGACCTCACACTGCTGTGGGCTTCATAGACACTGCACACCCGCATCACCACAAACACACGAGGGATGCCTTGCACTACCACTGTCACTGCATGACGGCCAGGATGTCACTAGGTGAGAGGAATTTTTCAGCTCCATTATAACCTAACGGGACCGCCATGGACTGAAATGTTCTGTGCGGCGCATGACTACCTACCTCAAGTATCTAGATACACTGGATTCCGAATCTGGAAAGTTTTGTGCAGTACAAAAGGGCATTTTGGAGTTCTAGTACCAGCTCTGTTTTGTGCTCTGTGGTGTGTGTCACCCTGAAGAAAGCCTCACCTCTTGTGGGCATGCTTTTTGCCCAATTTCCAATGATAGAAAATGCCAAGAAGAAAGTAAAATCACTTCCAAATTCTAATTCCATTAATATTTGATGTACATTTTTCTAGACATCTGTGTTTATACACATGCTGACACCCACGCATTCTTACGTGCATGCAGTTTTACATCACAGCGTTCATAGTGGATATGTGTTTTTGGTAAATCTATCAATATGTTGTCATCTGCCACACTCTTACAAAGAAGCTATAACTTGAGTCAGTGGAAAGACGTTCTGGCTTGTTTTCATTCCCCTTTTATTCCAAACGAAGACACTATTCTGGAACTTAAAGCACATGCTGTGATTTAATAATCGAGGATGATGAACCCTTGTATTTTTGACTTCTGGGTGTTTTCTAATCGACCTTTCAGTGCTGTCTCCCAACTGTGTTTGCGTTTGCGTGTTCTCCATGGTCACACAGCGTACCCATAGTTCCCACTTTCTTACTTTGTTTAGGCTGCTTTCTCTATCAGCAGTTCTGAACCTGGGTCCATGGAAACAATAGCATGGAGTCTGTGAACTTGAGTGGGAAAAAGCTACATCTTTATTTTTATTAACTTCTAACTGAAATATAGCCTTTCCTTCCTTTATAGAAGTTGGTAACAAACCGTGGTAGTACCTATGTTTTTTGCTTTTGTTGCCAACAGAAATCACAGATATTTTCAGTTCACATTAAGGTTGTTACAGATATCTTAAAAAATCATTTATTGCTGCTTTGAACTGACATTGGCTATTGGACTTGCTACTGGATTTTACTTACTGCGTTAATAAAGAATCGTGCATGGTGCTCCATGACAGATTTATTTTCTGAATGCATTTTGTGTTTAATACTACTTTCTTTGAAGTCCTGTGTAATTTTATCATATTCACGTTATTTTTTGCAGATGTTTTTTGCAGGGGTTCCCTGGCTTTTCCAGCTTGGCAAGACATCTCTGTCATAGGGCAGTTAGACAGCATTCTGATACCTTATCTCTGCTTTGCTTTCTTCCCCCAGCTCAGATGCCACTGGACTCCTGAAGCTTTCCTCTGTCTGTTGCTCCAAGGAGAAAGCAATTTACCTTTCCTCTGTGTTTGCCTCACACCTGGTCCCCTTTTATATCCCTCATACGTTCTTCCCCGGACTCCAGGTTGAAGAGCCCCTGGCTCATCTACCTTTGCAGCACCCACGGGGGCGGATACACAGTAGGCTCTCACAGCGTTGAGTGACTTGATTTGCTTTCAACGAGCCCTTCTGTGTGTGTGAAGCTTCTTTCAGGCTCTGTGTGAGGAATGCGCGCTTCCTGACATTGTCTCTTCATGATTTTCTCTGTCCTTTAAGCCATACCGTATCGTTTTTGCTGGGGTCAAGAAAATCTTGATCTGATCTCCTTATGCGATAGCGGGGTTTTTTCTGCTCTCCAAGAAGGATGTCTTTAAGACTTACTCTGTAGGGCAGTTTAAGAAATGTCCCAAGTGGTTGGTTGCTAAGAGCAGCAAACAGTGACTTGTGGGAATGTCCCCTTTCTTGTAGATCCTGACCTTTCTTCCATGGGCATCTAGGGTGCTTGTGGACCTCCTGCATGCCCACCCTGGGGGCCTTACAGAAGGCAGAGCAAGCCGAAGTCATCTGCTGCGTGGAGGTGTTCCATGTGCTTATCAGTCACCCCGCAAATGCTCATTCAGATGCCTACTCTGGAAGTCAAATTGTAGTCATATTTTATTATTGTAAACTACTATGACTTGCCATCAATAACTCACCTTTTACAGTGCTCTATTGATTGTAAGACATATTCACATCTGTAATGGCCTTTATTATTCTTTGGATAGGCCTTTGAGAAAGGTTATATAGAAACTATTAACCCACATACACAGATGGGACAGTACTGAGACTGGGAGGTGAGGTGACTTAGTTGGAGGTCACGGAGTGAGTTGTGGAACAGGACTCAACCCAGATCTCGAGAGTCTGCTGCCGCAGCCCCCTGCTACCAGGAACGTGTAGGCCTTGTACCCTCGGGCATCTTTTATGGGTTGCTGGGGTGAGCCTGTATTTTCAGACCAATCAAGGGCAGCAGCTTTCATTTCTCTCTGGGGTTTCTACCTTCCCCCCAAGCCGCAGGTATATAGCTGTTGAGGCTGGCTGACTGCGGACCAGGTAAGCACCTGCTCTATAGCTATGCATTCTGCACTTCTGGTTGTTAGGCCCTGCCCAGCTGGTTCTGAGTGTCCATGTCTGTTTCACAGTGGACTTGGGTGAGCACTTGCCTGCTGAGTAATTTCTTTAAGGACAGATTATAATTATACCATTATGTGAGGCCCTGTCTCCAGGAAACAACTGTTTTTTGTCCACTTTGTGCCTTTGCGGGAATTTCCTCTATACAAGATAAAGGGACAAGTGACTAGGGCCAGTGCTGCTATGACTAAAGCTGGCATGGGGGGCTGTCATTCAATTAGTTTATTTTTTAGTAATTTTTTCTCAACATAAGAAGCTGTGATTACTGTTTATGAAATGAGTTAAGTCAGCAGTGGGAGTTGGTGTAGGTCTTCTTTAGCTTTTTGTTTCTTCTGATAAGTATTTGGATATGTACAGTATGCACAGAATCATGCTAAGCATTCACTCGTTAATTCGTAAATTCATTCAGTACATGTCGCAGTGCCTATTGTGTGCGCAGTGCAATTGCTGCGACATTGCTAGGGACGTGCACAGAGTGGTGAGAAAGAGGAGCAAGGCGACATGTCTACAGGACCTCTCTGGGAGCATTCGGCAGGATTTAAGCACAGAAATAACTGGGGATGTGTCCTGTGAAAAACAAAGCGCAGAGAATAATGATGCAGGGTAACTGGGTGGGATGGAGTGAGGGCTGGCAGAGAAGGCCTCTCCAAAGAGATGCTGAAATGGAAGGGTCAGAAGGACCTGGCCATCTGAAGACAAGAGCATTCCTGGTGGACCGGACAGCATGGGCAAAGGCGCTGAGGTGGCTTCAAGTTTCAAGGCTGCTTAAATCGTAGCAAGTCTGACTTGGCCTCTACAAGGAGGAATGGTCTATGTTCCGATCAGCCCCCAGGTGGAGGGAATGGGCCGCCTGCCTTGGAAAGTAGTGAGTGACCTTCTTGCAGGTGAAGGTTTTTCAGGTGGAGCCACCCTTTGGCTTGGCTCTTGTTCCTGGCATTCAGGGATTGCTGGGGAGGGAAGCAGTGCAGAAAGGTTGGGTTACAGGTCCTCAGAAGGCCCCTTGTAGTCATGTGATTATCTGATTTCACCTGATAGCTCTAGGCAGAAACAGTGAGTACTACATCAGACAATTTATGGGTCAAACAGCAGTTTTTATGGGACAATAATAAGCCTTTTATCTAATCCTCCGCAGCTTACAAAATACTTTTACATGCATAATCTCATTTTGACTGTTCACAACAACCATATAAAGTAGACATTATTTGTGTCTATTTTGACCTAGGAGGAAACCGATGGTCAAGAGCAGTTGAGTACCTCACTTAAGGTCAGTAAAGGGTTGAGGTAGGATCGAACTCAAGCCCTTTCAAGGTTGCCCCAACTTCTTTGTGTTAGGCTAATTCTAAAAACCTTCTCCCCTGTCCACCTACCCTGTCCCAGAGTGTGGCAGAAGGAGGGTTTCTGGTCCAGAGAGAGCCAGGGAGGGTTGGTAGGAAGAACCAAGCCAGGAGATTGCAAGTGTCCGTTATTGGTATTCATCTTGTGAGCGCTTTTCTAGGCTGCTTCAAGATCACTCTTTTAGCAGCTGCAGCTGTTTTACAGCAGCTGCTTGTGTGGATTGTGATTAATAAAGGAAACTCAACAGTTTGTTCTTTTAACTGTGCCCTTGGTGTGTGCAGCCTGCTGTCACACAGGCGATGGCTCTGATTTGGAATGACACAATCCTGGCGTCAGTGCCTGAGGTGCTCATAGCCCCGTTGTGAGACGGGGTGGTCCGTCTAGACAGGAGCTGGTGAGCCAGAGGCCCACCAGGGACTAGACAGTAAGGAAAAGGAGAGTGGTGGGCTGCTCAGTTAATAATGCCAGCTGGTCCTTGGGGTCAGAGTCAGGGGTACTTGGGAGTGGAGGGCGTGCACTGGGGAATGAGGTCGCCTTTTACCTCTTTCTTCTCAGAGGGGCCACTGCTCTCTTTTCTTCCACCGCAGCACTTCCCCAGCTTTATTTGTTTGTTTGTTTGTTTAATATATTTTATTCAGTCGTGCTGTTACAGTTGTCCCAGTTTTTCCCCTTTGCCTCCTTCCACCTGGTACCCCCATGTCCCCCAGCAACCTTCCCCCTTGGTTAAAACGGATTGTCAGCCCCATTCCTGCAGTTTCTGATTTAGCAGGTCTGGGACCCAGCCTTAAGGGTTTGTCTCCAGGTGATACAGCTGCTGCTGGTCCAGAGTCTGCACTTTCACAAGCACTGCTCAAACGGGCCAGGGCTGATAGAACTTTAGATGTTTTAAGAGACCTGATAAATCTGGAGGTCTATGGAAAAACCTCCAGATTTTTAAATATCGAGAATAAAAAATCAAATATTAAAGGAACATAATGTGGTTTAAAACTGCAGGTCAAACAGAACGCCGTGGCTGCCAGTGTATCACCTCTGATCTGGATACTTTTAGGGCGACCTTATGCTGTCTGCTCTGGAAGCCGAGGCCCAGAGAGGAGCGGTGTTTTGGGTCGTTACATACGAGTAAGCATACAGCTAGTTTCGGGTCAGAATCATAATTAGGACCTAGGTTTCCTGTCTGCCGTGTGTGTGTGGGGGGGGGGGGCACGTGTGCGTGCAGGCATTAGTCCTAATGTATGGTTTCCCACATAGTCGCTTTCAGTAAAAATTATGTAACTTTGAAAATAACAACCACACCAGGCACAATTCTTAGTGTATTATCCTTTATGTATATGAACTGGATTAACCCTAACACCAACCCTATGAGGAAGGGTTATTCTTCCCATTCTTATTTACTGATGAGACTTCCAAAGCACACAGAAGTTAATTTGCCCACAGTCACAGAGCTACTGATAGGGCTAATGATAGGGATGGGGATTTGAACCCAGAAAGTCTAGGTTCAGGCAGAAAATGACAAATAACTATGAACCCTCTTTTTGATCTCAGTAAAAAAATTCCTTTTCCCCTGCAAAATGGAAGTCATTGATGGAATGCTCCAATTTTATTGCTGCTAGGAAACTTGGAAATTAGTTGGCCTGAGTTCCACCTTCCTCCATTGTACAGAAGTGGAAACGGAGGCCCAGAAAGGAAAGGGGACTTGAGCATCCTGAACACTGAACACTGCGCTGAGTAGAGGTTACAGAAATGTCCTGCAAGTAACTGCTTCTGAGAGAGCTGCTTCTACCTGAGACCATTCACTCAGAAGAGTTTGCTCCCCACAGAGGGTCTGCCTGGGTTTGAAGGGAGGGGCGGTCACTCTGAGGGCTGTGCTTCAAGTGAGCAACCTTCCCCTGCTCCAGAGCTGGCCTGTGTAGTTTGAAGTTCTCTTAATTGCTGTAAGACAAGCTATGCTAAATAAATAACCCAGTGGGTGCAGTGCGTCTCTGGTCTTCCGTGTTTGCTTTCATCTCGATTGTTCCTTGGCTCTTCCTGTCTGGTTTCTGTCTGTGAAGTTTGTCTTTTCTCACACCTGTGCTCCTTCTACAGCTGTGAGCATCATGATGAATGTTTTCATCTCTGAACCCTCTGTATCTGTAGTAAGGAAATGTGGACTGCAGGATTCTGGGGCCGGCCTGTGGTTGGGAGGAGCTGAAGCTCCATGGGCTTGTAAGCCTCTGGGACCTGACCTGTCGGAGAGCCAGCACTGCCTTCACTCCCTGCTGCGGTCTGAGAGCTCAGAGCCTGAGCAGGATTTAGAGTTGTAATAGGATTCAGCGCATTATAGAGGAGCTAAACCATTGGGAATCTCTTCCTGAGATCAGCGCATCCACCCCGTGATTTCACTGGTGGGGAAATTTAACCCCATGGTGGACGGTGACTTGCTAAAGGACCGTGACTTGCTCAAGGTCAGACTGATGGTCATAACAATAAGGACGATCTTGGGAAACTCTTCCCCACTGTTTGCCAGGTATTGTTCCAGTTGCTTTAGGATCACTCACTCATTTAATCCTCACAGCAATCCTGTGATGAGGGTGCTGTTACCATCCCCACTTTAGAGATAAGGAAGCTGAGTTAAGTCATGTTCAAGCTGGTGAGAGAGGATGGATTCAAACCTAGGCAGCCTGACTCTGTCCCTTTTTGCACTTTTCCAAAACATGAGTACCATCATGATGCCGGGCTCTGTTGGTTGCTGGCATATCGACACGAGGTGGGGCTATGCCTTGTGGCAGAGGATGGAAGTGTGGGAATAGTGGGTGGAGTGGAAAAGGTGGTGGTTTGACTGTCCTGGAAGCCATGTGTTAATATGGATATTATGGCTCCTGGTCCAGAGTCTTCCCATTCCATCATTTAGTCTTCCTTGGCAGCCCTCAGAGCAAACATTCTGTTGATTATTTTGGTTTATGTTTATAGACAGTCCTTTGCATGACACTGTAACCAAGCAGACAAGGGTCCACCCACGTGGAACCTTGGTGAATGACTCAACAATTAATGCTGAAAGGAATAGGTTTTTATTTACAATATTTCCAACCTTGGGGGGGGCTCCCTCCTAGCACTTATGCTTAGAGCCCTCCTTTCCCATGGGACCCAGCACTTCCCTTGTTCCACCAAGAGTTATCAGCCAAAAGCAAACCCAATAGCACCCCATATTCTTAAGCTGGCTGTGCAAACAGTTCTGCAGTTCCTCTGAAGGTATCAAAGTCACCATCCTCACGCAGCCGCTCTGTCCTTCAGGATCTGGGGTACATTGTCATCAGCTTCTGTGTTAACAGTCCAGGAAATTATGTGCTGTGCTACACTGGATCACGGTGAAGTCCAGGAAGGGCACAAGTCTCAAAAGTCCAGGTGGAGTCTGGGTTTGCAAGGTAGTAGGTCAGCGTCTTGCGAGGCAGGATCCTTGATGGCCTTGGAGTCAGCTAGACCAGGCACAAGCAAAGCAGCGTGTCTGCTTTCTTACTGGCCCGTGGCGGACCAGCTTCTACAGCCCGTGTGGCTCCTGTCTCACTGCTGGCAGCCTGCCTGCACTACCAGCTGCATCATGGATGGGCCTTCCTCCTCGCTCCTCACTCCCTCACGGCTCTCTGTCCTCACCACCAGCAACATGGCTCTTCTTCACCCCTCCATAATGGCTCTCCTCCTCATGGCTTCCCACACTTACTTTAAATCCTGACCTGGAGCCCCCTGTGTGACTTCATCTCTAGCTCCTCCCACTGTGAGTCACATTTGCCAGTTTTCTGTATGGTTTACATTCTCTCCACTGCCATCCCCAGTCAGGGCAAGAGTGACTCAGTGATCAGGGGACCACACCCCCTGGCTACATCAAGATACATCCTGGAAGTCACACCTACCTTGCCCTGAGGTTGTAGCACAGCTATTATTTTTCCTTTGTTATGAAAAATATCTTAAGCTGTATCTCCCCCTTTCCCCCATACCCCAACCATGGGCTGTGGGGACCTTGGGGACCCCTTGTTGAACACCCCATTACAAAATCACACCTTTTCCATGGTCTCTGTGTTTTGAAAGTAAGAAGGTGTACCTTTGGTGAATGATTGATTTAAGGCTGTATAAAAGTCAGTTGGGCCCTTGATGCTAAGTAAATTGGGGCAGTCTTAGGGAAAGCATTGGCTCTTTCCTCTCTCTCCTCCACTCTTCCCCCACTCCCAGTGGGTTTCATTCCAGATTTAGAGTGTTTAATCAGAACATAGTTAATGTAGTCTTATCATTGTGGGGACAATGGGGAGCACATCTTTTTTCAGGGAAAGGCAGAAGCGAAAATACAGTCTTAAGAAAGTTACTTTGAAATCAAAATTGATACATTGAATTGGGTTTTATATGAACTAAGGGATCTGCCTCTTTGATGCTCTAAGTGACTACTTTTGAAAAGTGAGCATTTGTTAAATAACCCAGTCCAGTTGCTATGCTTTTTAAGGGCGGATGTTGACACATTGTCTTGTCTGAAAGCCTTGAAGCACGTTGGCATCATGCTCTGAAATCTCCTGTTGGGATAAAGTAACTTCTTGAGATCTTAACGCTGCTCATGATTCAGAGGTTTGGAATTGGAATGCTCAGAGAAGCCTCATTTCCAACCTACTCACTCACGGTTTTCCTGCAATAAGATATCAGTGGGAATGGAAACACCCTGGATTGGCAAGCCCACATGGACAATGTAGAGATTCGTGGGAGAGGATTTTATACTCTCTGGTTCTTGCGGAACAGGATTGGTGGGAAATGATTTTACTAAGTATTTTTGTGTAATTCAAGACCAGCCAAGCGCTGTGTCTGTCTCCTGGATCCCATTCTTTCTCTGGTGCCAACACTTCCCCTGGGGATTATTCCTACCCCCTTCATCTGCCATTTCTCCTTCATCACTGATTCTTTCCTAAACATTCACACGTGCATTCTCCATCCACTCCTCCATCAGAGACTGTGGAGAGCCTCTGTGCAGCGAGCCCTCCGCCAGGCAGCAGCAGTGCGACGGGTCATAAACCGTCATCTTGTTTATGCGAGACTCAGAGACTCAGGAGGAGATGGACAATGAAGAAAAATGTACAGATTACAATTAATGCCCTGGAGGAAAAACCAGAGCAAAGCAGAACCCGATGCTGTGGTCTGTCCTTCCCCCTCCAAGTTGACACTGTTGACCATTCTCTCCCAAACTCTCCTCCCGCAGCTTCCTTAGCAACATACCCTTTCTGGTTTCTCCTGTTCCTCAATGTCTACATAAAGGACAGACTTGAGTTCTTTTGTCCAGCCCTGATGACTGCGTGTCTCTTCTCTCCTGGCACCTTCTCCAAGCTACCACTTCACAGCAGCATCTGCTGCCGCCTCCCAAGCCTTTGTCCCAGTCTGGCCCTCTTGACTGCCTCTGTGACAGTTCCTCTTGTATGTCCCAAACGTGCCCCAACCAAGCATCCAGAGGGAGTCTGTGCTGCAAACCTGCCCTCCCTCAGCAGCCACCCTGCTGTCCACCAGAGTGCCCATCCACCGGAGTGCCCGGGACAGGAACCTTGCAGTCCCAGTGCGGGGAGGGAGCCGGGGCCTGCAGTGCTCCCCCTTTCCTTAGATGCTGTTTTCTTGTTTCCATTCCCGCTGCCACCACGACCGTGCACTTCCTGAATTTCTGCAAGAATCTCCTCACTGGGTTTTCTGCTTCCAGTCTTGTGCCTTTTCCATCCACTCTCCATGCCAAGTCATCTTTTCAATAGGCCAGAACCCTTCTGGGCCAGCCCATCATTCTGCACATGAGGTTTAAACTCCTCAGCCTGTTTGAAGAGGCCTTCGAAGACCCAGCAATTCCTGCTCACTCTCTGGCTTCGTCTCCTGCCACTGGTTCAGTTTTACTGTGCGCTCGTATTTCTTGTGTGCCCTGCTCTGAGATGGGCACTGTGTGAGGTATTGACGCTGTAGTCTCTTAAAAACCCAAACATGCTGAACAAGATTAGAAAGCCTCAATGCTCTGTCTCCTCTGACCTCTTCAGCCTCAGCTGAAATCTCAGAGGCCCTCACTCCCTTACTTTCAACCACACTGGCCTTTCAGTTCTTTGGAAATACCACATCCCCTCCCACTGAGGGCTTTTGCTGGAATGCCCCATCCCTTCTACCACAGCCCACACAACTTACTAACTTCTAACTTATCCATAAGATCTCAGCTCAGTCAAATCTATTTCTTAAGGAGGCCTTTCAGGCTGGAACAGAACAGGAAGATCAGCTTCTCCCCAGCTGGCATCTTAGCCTTACAGATTTCTTAGTTGCGCTGATCTGTTATGAATTTGTAATTACTTGTGATTGATGTCTGACATTTCCCTTTGCCATACAAACTCAATTCTAGTCTGTCACATGTTTTTTGTTTGCCTTTTCTTTTTTACTTGCCTAAAACAGGATTATTCAATAAATATTTGGGAGGGGCCCAGTGAATATGGCTGGTACTGCTGGCTGTTTTGCTTTTGCTGTTGAGCTTAGCAGTGAGGTCCTGTACGGTTTATGGTGTGTGCCGAGTTTCAAGTTCGTGCCTGGGTGTGTGAGGCAGCTTCTCTTCCTTTCCTCGGCTCCCACGTCTCTGCAGCATATTATCATGGAATTGTAGAAACGGGGACTTTAGAAATTGTCTAGTCCAATCATTTTCAACGTTTTCTAAATACTAGGATTGTTTTTTTCAGTGAAAAAAATGATGAGGACTCAAATGTTAGTGGTTATATTTTTACATTGGGGAAAATGAGTAATTATAGAAAGCTATTTTGAATTTAGTTTATCATGTAAATTGCTCTGAATTTTTTAATAATAGCATCTACGCACAGTTAAAAACTGGTGTATGCACACACGAGAAACAGGGCGCGGGCTGCGGGTGGGGGTTGTATGGGTTCAGAGCATCAGTGATGCCGCGCCCCGGGGATCCTCTGTCAGAACCAGCTGTGTGGAGTGGCTCTGTGTCTCTTCTACATCAGATTGAGAACTGGTTACCTGTGAGCTCCCTCCATTTCCTCTGTATATGTGCTTGGCTTGAACAGCATGATGTTTTTAAAAATTTAGAGTGAGCGTTTTAAAAAGTTGGGAGATTTTTCAAACTCCAGATTTCCAACTTACTACATCGAAAGGACGAGGCCTTATTTCCTGTATGGCCCAAGTCACCTGGTCTTGAACAGTGGCTGCCTCCTTTCCAAGTGTCACTTTCTTAAGTTTGTCACAGTCCTCCTCTATCTCTGTTTCTACGTGGCGTGCTGCAGGTATGAATGGTAACAGGAAACCTAGTGACTTCGCCCCTAAGTGGGTCAGGCCTCTGGTCACTCTCTCACAGGCTTGTGGGAAGAAGGAGGTGCCAGGGAGCCTGGGGCCTGGTGTTCTCGCTGTTACTGACCAGCTTGGGGGCCTTGCCCAAGCTGTGTAGCCTCTCTGAGCCTCAGTTTTGTCATCTGTCACCAACTCATAGCAACTACCTCCTGGCCCCCAGAGAGCTGTGTGATCTGATGAAGGCAAAATATTTGTGTAGTGGGACATGTCTGTTATTAATTCCCCCACCTTCTCTTTCCTTGCCTTTTCTGTCTCTTATGGCTGGGCCTTATTGTTTATCGTTGCCCCTTGAACGAGAGGGGAGCTGTTGGTTCTCCCTCGTTGTCTCCCCACCATTTCTTACCCATCATGTCTGGAGGCAGCTCTGCTTTCAGCCCATGTCCTCTGCTCCTGCTGGGGGTCCCATAGCCATAAGTAAGCTCCTGAAATGACACCCAAGACACCCCAAAGTTGAACTCCGAATGTCAAAGAATTGTAATTGCATGTTGTCTGTTGAGATACTCAGTAACTAGCCAACCGCAGCATTGCAGAAACCCAGGAAATGCTAACAGGACGTGAGGCTGGTGTCCTTGTAGGCATATTTTGTGTTTCTACGTAAGTAAAATGCTATTTTTTGAGAGGAACAATAGCAGTGCTTTTGTCCTTTGTCAGGAAGAGAGTACAGGCTTTGGTGCCCCAAATAGGAAATACACAGGCCTGTCTGTCTCCCAGGTAATGGAAGCAGGGATCTGTCTCCCAGGTGATGGAAGCAGGGTGGGGCATTGGGAGGAAGGAATGTGGACTTTGGGGTCAGGCAAACCTTAGCCTGTGAGGGGACAGCTGTGTGACTTTGGGCACACTGCCCTTTCTGAGCCTGTTTTTTCTTTAATAAAACAGGGATAAAAGATGTCACGGAGCTTTATGGTAAAGGTAGCAGTTCTGGAAAAGCTACTGGGGATAAGACAGGTGCTAAATTGGATGAGCTGATGGATGAGCCCCCAGTCCAAGAATCTGTTTAAAATTCAGACTTTTAATGGTGACAAATTAAAAAAAAATCCTATTTGTGATAAAAGATGTGTTTTATCTTTTAATTTTATACTCAGTTTTAGTTTTTAAAGATTTTGATGAGAATGCCAACTTCATAGGATTGTTTTAAGGATTAAGTGAGCAACGCAGTACTTGAAGCTGCCCTTCTGCCAGGTTTTTCTGAAAGTACTTTTGCTTTTTCACCTCCTCTGACTAGGTTTAGTGGGTCAGCTGGTGAACAGAGTGGCGTAGAATATCTGCATAATTGTCATGACCGTCCTCGTGGGATTCAGTGTTCAAACACTTTGGCTCAACATTTTCTTGTGTAGGTAGAATGGAGCTCCTACTGATGTTTTTATTTTGTTATGTAAATAAGTGGAAGCTAAATTTTCCAGGAAACTAAAAGATATTTCTTCTACCTTAATAGTTTCCCAGACAAAAAAGTGTAGGATTGACCCAGCAGGACGCTTACCGAGTCACTCCGTAAACCCAGCTCCAGGGCCCTTTGGAAGGGGGACAGAGATGGGCTGCATGGATTGAACACCTCTTCCCTGGCTGTACCGATGTTGACTGATGGTTACACTAACAACTTTCACCTAGAAGGGAGGGAGGTGACTTAGGGAGACCTGGCTTGGAGATGACTGTGTATGTGCCCAGGTGTGGCAGACTGGGGAATTCCGACTCAAGAGTCTGCACACGGAGTTGAAGATGCACCCATTCTTTTTAAGAATTTAGGGTGGGGAGCAGATTGGGCACTTGCTGGTGAAATGAAGAAGGTGGGCCCCAGACCAGAAGTCAAGTTGAGAAGACACATGTGCCCCTCCAGTTCTCTTGAGAAGGGGCCAAGAAGAGACTGTGGAGAGTTCCCTGGCAGGCCCCTACTCTGCCCCCTCAGCCAGTTCCCTTCATTTCCTTCTGTAGGACTCAGTGACTGGTGAGTTATGTGGAGGGGTTGGTGAACTTGGTGATGAGATAGATACAGAAAGAACCTTGGAAAGACTGAGAAGAACTTGGGAATGTCTTCTGAGATGTGAGACAAAGGAGATTTCTTATCAATGCTTATGTTTCTTCTCCATTTTACCTTTTTGTATTGGGATTGGATGAGAACAAGCCTAAGGAGTCTTTCCCTTGAGGGATGGCTGCTCTGTGAAATGGGTGCATCCTACTAAGAATGCTTGCTCCTCTTGCCTCTCTGTTGTGATGAGAGGCAGAGATCTCCAAGAAGAAAAAGGCCCTGCATTTGTCTTCAAAGGATTCAGGTCGACGGCTGGGCAGGCAGGAAAGCCGGGGGGGAGACTGTGCTCTACTCGGAAACCAGCTGGGGAGAAAAGAGCCTGGGCATGAGGAGTGCCTGGCCTGGGCCCTGAGACCTGGTCCCAGGAATCTGGCTCAACAAGGCTAAGGATCGTTAGGGCTGTTTCTCAGGTCTTTCAGGAAATGGAGTATTGTCCTATGACGGGCATTTGAGACCATAGCTCATCATCTTCAGTACGTCACTTCCCCTCTCCAGCCTTCCCTTTGGCCTTCTATCAAGTGAGGAAATGGGGCTGTCCTTCTAGTCTACGATGTTAGGATTTCATAAGTACAGTCATCTTGCTCGTGTTGATGTCAAAACCTGAGTCAGATCACTACCCTTTTGAAATTCCTGGCATAGATGTGGAGATTTGCTCCAGTGCTTGGTTTGGGGGCTGTTATTTATTTTTCGAGGGAATGTCTGGAGAGCAGTTTCTGTGCTCATTTGAGGAAGTCATGGCATCATGTCACAAGATGCCTCAACCCTCAACTGGGGAAGCTCCGAACCTCTCCTGGATCTTTCAGCAGGATGACCCATGAAGCTCCAGAGGAGCTTGGCTCAGGCTAGAGGTTGGTAACATGGCCCCTGCTGCTGCTGCTGGTGCAAAAGCTCAGGGTGCCCGCCCAGCTGCTGTGACTGCATCGTGGAAGGCACGGAGAAGGCCCTGAGCAGAGTACACCAACAGCAACAGCCAAATATTTTCATGCAAATTAAACAGGGCACCAAATGGGAAATTCATCGTAATCTTCTTTAAATACTTGCTGCTCATTTGCCAAGGTTCTAAGTAATATAATTTCAAAGGTTCAGAGGTGTCTAATTCAATTTCTTCCCCTCTGTACAAAATTCTGTGCCCATTGTGTAACTATTAGACACAGGGTAATTAATACAGCTACTTTCTGCTTTTCAGTGGCTGTAACATTAGCCTTGAGTCGGCTTGTACTGGCCGTATTCATAAGCAATGACTGAGAGTTAAAAAGAATTCAGCAGACTCCTAAATTAAGATTTTTGTTGAGCCTTTCTACGTAGCATGTATGTGCTACTCCAGGCAGGCAGGCTGATACATGGGGATGTGCTTTGGGTTAGCTGTTCAGAGACCCAGTTTCTAAACTCTCATCTGTAAAATGGGGACAGCACTGTCTGAACTCCCAGTCAGGGGTGGATGTGAGGCCCAGTGAGCCTGTTGGGAATGAGGCCTCTTTGAAAGCGATGACAGACCATCGAATGATGAGCAGAGAGGGTTGCTAGTGATTTAGCATCGTTCCTGAAGCGTGGGCGACAGGGAGCTGCCACTTTCTTCTGTGCTCTGGGTTGTCTTATGCATGTGTTTCCTGGAATAGAAATTTTATACTTAATATGTGGGCTAACAGTTGTTATATTTGACATGTGCAGTGTGCTTTACCCCAAAACCCTGTGAGGAAAGTGCTATTTTTTATTTTCCCATCCTGCAAACCAAGTATTTAAGGTGCAGATGGGTTAAGTAATATGACTAAAATCAGATTATACTGTTCTAGAATAATTTGCTAAAACTTTTGTCTGTGTTCACAGCTTTCTGAGCTTTCCTTATTTGTCACGTTTTACTTTGGGAAGGGCTTCCTACCTCCTCTAGAACAGGAGTGATAGCAGCCGTGGCTGGTGTGGCTCAGAGGATTGAGCACCAGCCTGCAGACCAAAAAGTTTCCAGTTTGATTCCCAGTCAGCGCACATGCCTGGGTTGTGGGCCAGGTCCCCTATAGGGGGCGTGCGAGAGGCAACCAATCAGTGTTTCTCTCATACACTGATATTTCCATCCTTCTCTTTCTCCTTCCTTTCCCCTCTCTCTAAAAATAAATAAATAAAATATTAGAAAAGAAGCAGGAGTGACAGTGGATGCTTATTGGAGCTTGGTCTATGCCAGCCCATGGTACAGATGAGGGCAGTGAGGCCGCAGTGTTTAGTAGCTGGTGTCCGAGGATGCACAGCTAGGTAGCAGACCCATTGAGCTTTTCCTGCCCCTGCAGATAAAAGCATTAGCATTTCCTGCTTGTGTACTAGGTGCCCGGCACTGTGTTAGATAAGGCCTGTTTAGAACCTCATTTGGAGGCACACTACCCCGGGAAGGAAGCTTTCAACAATGTCCTGCCCGTGGGAACTGCTGTCATCTCCCCTCTCTCACAGTCCATTTGTGGATTTCTGCCTTTGGCTTTTCTCTCACCCATTTGGAAACAACCAAAGTTGGTGCCTTCTGAAGCTTTTCTTACTCTCCTTCTATTGCCATTATCCTAATCCAGCTGTTACGTATTGACTGTCTGCAGCCTGAATTCGGCTTGTAGACCTCTGTCACATCTGGCTTGGCTGTGTTAGAAACAAACCCACAACTGAATTTAGATGGTCACATCTAAGAACTCAGGTGGCCGTTAGAACAGCTGGACTTAGGCTGTCTCTTGGAAACCTGTGGCAGTGCGGGATCGGCCTGTTCACGTACCGGCATCAAACTGCGCACTCCCTGTAGGCAGGAGTGATCTGCAGTTTCTCTCTCTGTCACTTCCCTCGTTCCTTTTCTAACTCCCACACTGCGATCGCTAGGAGTGCGTGCTCTTTGTAAGATAGAAAAATAAATAAACTTTGGCATCAAGAAGAAATTCCTTAAGGATATGTTGAATTCAAGTTGGTAGTTTAAGAAATAGGTTTAGTTTTGTAACAGAACACTTGCTATTTGGGGGTAACTTGTTCTTGTGGTACTTTTTGCATGGGTGGGCGCTGAGGCTTGGAAGAAGGGCTCTGTCCCACTACTCGAGGGTTTGTGACTCGTCAGAAGTTAAAAGGTGACATGCTTAGACCCACTCGTGATAGAATTACTTGTATGGTGCCACCCAGTGTAAGGGAATCTGAGGAAACAATATTTTATTTAAAACACATTATAGATTTGATGAGTTGAATGAGGTAATGTATGTGAAAGCACTTTGTATATTACTGGACATATTGGAGATGTTTTGAGAACATTATCCCTTTATCGTCATTTCAAGCTTAGACTTTTTAAAGCTTTGCTCTCTGCAGCTTTGTACCTGGCTTGACAAGCCGCTTACCTTCTCTGAGCCTTCTTCCTGCAGTATTTATACACGCGGCAGATCTGATCTCTTAGCACTCAGTATAGTGCCTGGTATGGAGAAGGCGCTCAATATTCTTATGTTGGGTGAGTGAACAAATGAACAGGGATTTTTGAGGCCTTACTGAGCTAATGCACTTAAAACATTAAGCAGGGTGTCAGCATGTATTAAAAAGCTTGCAGTTTTTAGTGTAGGCTGGTTTCTAAAACTTGCTCCTGGACACAGGCTGGAGGACAATCTATGCTCTTGGAGGAACGGGACCCAGAGCTAGCAGGTGTGCTGGCAGTCAGGGGACAGGAGGCCACAGAGCTCCAGCTCTGTGTGAGACACCAGATGGACAGAAGCAAACTCGTATTAAGTGCCAGAGCCACCCAGGTGCTCTGATCTGTGTTCTTCCTACCTGGAGCATGCTGGAGGCAACGATGGGGCGGGGACAAGCTGCGTTCCTGTGTGTGGAATTCTGGACCTGGAGATTAACGCTGTTGTAAATAACACGTCAGATCTAGGAGGGCCCTTAAGCAGCCATCGGGGCAGCCCTTTCTTTTCACCAGTCCTGTGTAGAGATACAGAAGGAACAAAGAGCAAGCACTTTGGAGTCAGACAGTCCTTGGTCTGAGTCCCTGCTTTGCCTTTTCCTATCTTATGGTTAGCACCAGTGTTGGCTTCCTCGATGCTCATGGCAATTCCTTGGCTGTTTTTGAGGCTTAAATTAAGTATAAAACATTTTTAGCATAATACCTAACATGTAGTTTGTATCTAAGAAAAATGACAGCCATCATTGTTACAGAAAGGAAATGGAAGCCCAGGGAGTTAGGGATGGGTGGTCAAGGTACCGGCTGTGGGGTGTGGAGCTAGGGCGACACCCGCTGTCCTGGGGGTGTGGTGGGGAGAGGAGGGCGAGGGGGAGGGGGAGGGGAGGAGGTGTGTACACTTTGTGGCCAAGATTGAGTTGCCTCTTTGGGGAAGTGAGAGCTAAGACCGCAAACTTAGGAACATCAAGGCAGGGCCTTTAACTCTTGGAGATAAAATGGCTCACCCAGTTCATTTGTGGAGCAAGAAGCTTCAAGAGGAACTTTATACAAATCGGAAAATGATGTGTGGTTTGCATTCTAAATAAATCTTTGGTTTCATCTTCCCTCAAGTGGTGGTGTTTTTCTTTGAGATAAGCTGTTAAGAAATGATGAAAATGACCTCTAAAAATAAAGCTTTGAAAAAAGTCACCATCATTTTCCCCCTACACAAGACAATTTTTGAATTTTTATTATTAGGTAGTATTTTTTTTTAATCCTCAGCCAAGTATATGTCAAGGATATGCTTTTTAATTTTTTAATTTTTAGAGAGAGGAAAAGAGAGAGAGAGAGAGAGAGACATCCATGTGAGAAACATCCATTGGTTGCCTGCTGTACATACCTGGACCAGGGATCAAGCCCGCAACCTTTTGGTGCACGGGATGACACTCCAACCAACGGATCAGGGTTGGGTAGTGTTTTAAAATTGCAGTTCTTTCTCCCTCTCCCCATTGCTTAGCCTGGACCTGGTACTTGGGGACTTCTGAAAGGCACACTCGCCCTATATCAGTAACCACCTGCCCTGGGGTATGTGACAGCAGCGTCGTGGCTTTATGTCACAGTCTCACACTGTATATCATTTTTGCTGAGATTCACTTGTTTCAAGGGTTTTACAAAAGAACACAGCCACTCGGCTTCAGGCTCTCAGAATTTGTGAGTTGGTACCTGTGCAGTCAGGAAGAGGCATGGTTTCCCCTTCAGTCATTGTTTACAATGCAGGGTGCCCGAGACGCCGTCAGAACCTAGAGAACTATCGCGCAGGCAGCTCCAGGTCACCTTTTGTCACGGCACCCCGTCAGACATTGAAAGCTAAGCCTGCCATCCTCCAAAACCCAGGCTTTCCTTAGAGGGCAACCGCGAGCTCTTTGTTTATTTTGAAATTTTAAGATACACTGAAGTCATCTCTTTAAGTCTGAAAAGTTGAAAAAACTAGGAAAAGTCTTCTTAGTCCTCTTCTTTCTGATGGGAATTTCCCCTGGCGACTGTGATCTGTGGAAATAGACTACGCAACGCTGAAACTTTTGGTTTGTGTCCACACTCCACTGTTAACCAGTTGCTTTTAGTGACGAAAAGCAAGGACCTACAACCTAGATGACTCTGTCCTGCAAAGCTGTCATTTAGAATGGAAGGGCAGATCAAGTGCTTCCCAGACAAGGTGAAGCTAAAGAAATTCATCGTCACCAAGCCACTATCACATGAAATATTAAGGAGACTTATTTAAGAAAAAGCAGAAGATCAAAACTCTGAACATTAAAATGGCGATAAATTCACACAACAACTGAGTCTAAAAAACTAAGCAAACAAGCAGAGCAGGAACAGAATCATAGATATGGAGATCACACGGAAGGTTATCAGCTGGTATGGGAGAAGGGGAGAATGGGGAAACAGGTGCAGGGACTAAGAAGCATAAATAGGTAGGTACAGAATAGACAGGGAGAGGTTAAGGACAGTAAATGAAATGGATAAGCCAAAGAACTTGTAAGCATGACTCATGGACGTGAACTAAGGGTTGGGGATTGCTGGAGGGAATGGGTGGTACTGGATAGAGGGGAGCAAATGGGGAAAATTGTGACAATTGTGACAACATAATCAATGAAATATATTTAAAAAATAAAATATTTTTACTTCAAAAATAAATAAATATTTGATCCTCACACCTCTTCTGTGTTGGAGACAGGATCATTCTTCAGTTACTTATTCCAAGGAGCTGTTAAGAATGTCAGGAAAAGGTTGCTCTTGTTTCTGTGTATTCTGGGAATTAAAAAATAAAAATAAAAAGAGCCCTGGCCAGGTGGCTCCTTAGTTGGAACGTTGCCCCTTACACCGAAAGGTCGAGGGTTCGATCCCTGGTCGCGGTGTGTGGGAGGCAGCTGATTGATGTTTCTCTCTCACACATGGATCTTTCTCTCTTTTTCTCTCTCATTCTCATTCTCTCTCAAATCAATACACATATCCTTGGGGGAGGATAAAAAAAGTAAAAAATTATTTTTCTACTAGCTGTAGTTTCAGAAATAACTTTGGACTTTTCTTACTCCTTGAAATCCGTTCTTCACTCAGAAGACATTTCTGAACTTGAAACTCTGGGTTCCTTTGGGTTTGTTACGGACGGAGGAGCATTTTTATTATTTTGCTTTGTTAAACTAAGTGTCGTGTCTCTGGATGTGGGTGTTCTGATCCTGAAGTCTTTCTGTCGGAGGGTTTGGGCTGGGTTTAACCTTGAGAACAGTGGAGTTACTTCTCATCGTGGATGAAAACCTTTACCATGATGTTTCACTGTTAGGTCACGCACTTTGCAAGCCTATAAAAAAAATACTTCTAAAGTCTTTGTCCTCTGGATGCCTTTATTTTTTTTCCCATTCAGTACTTTGGATGACAGCTTTGGTTCTGTGAGCCACGCTGGAACATGCTCTACAAACTGGATGTGTGTTGTTATCATCCTGGGACAGATAAGTAGGCCAGGTAGGGCCTAACCTGGACAGGTAGGTGTCTTGTAGTTTCCCGGCAGGCTATATATAGCCTCAAGGAAATGCTTCTGGGGCTAAGCCCACCAAAACTTAAAAAAAACCTCCACATTAAGTAAACATTTAATATTAAGTGTGAATTTGGACATTCAGAGCCAAGACCCTCTCCGAATTGCCAGGTCATTGCCTTCCCTTCTCCAGCGAGCTCCAGCTTTCTGCCTCTCTGCATTCCAGCCATTCCTCGCGGCTCACTGGCCTAGGTTCTCACATGCTGTGGTCCTTTAGTCCCTGTTTTCTGCTTTGTGTATTGTAAGTTTCTGCATTTCAAGACTCAGCCTGTAAATTATTTTAATGGAGACTTCCTTAATCCTTTTCTCAGAAGGATTCCCTCTGCCTGTTCTAACGAAACTACTCTGTGTGTGTGTGTGTCAAATAAATATATTTCCATTTCCTTGCTGGGACTTTTCCACTGCATTGTTTGTTGAAGGCAGGGAGTGTGGGCTTCTTCTGTACCCCGTCCTGTGGCTAGTCCCTGTCATGCCTGTGTGAATGGTGAGGGGAGGGGTGGTGTGATCCATTCCTCTGGACTTTGGACAGCTTGGACCTGGAATTCTCAGGGCGGAGGGTGTAGTGCCTTCCCTATCACATCATGCCCTGTGGAGGGAACCAAGAATTAACATTTTAGGAAAAATATTTGCAAAGAATGGAGGGATTTAGAAGCTTATAATTAGATTTCGAAAGACAATGTGTAAAGACAGCATTTTAAGTGCAATAATTCACACAAGGTGTTTAGTGCTTATGTAGCACTTAGCAAGCTCTCAACAAATGGAAAGAAAGTATGTGATCCTATGGCAACTGTTTAATCACAAACTGGTCTGGCTAACTGCGGGAATCCTGAATTATAATCCCTGCCCCCGGGCAAGGCTGGTCTAACAGATAATAGAGCAGTCTCTAAGGGCAGAAGGTTTCCGTCAAGTCTCTCTGATGACCACAAAGCCTTAGAGGAACTAATTGTATTTTGTGGACAAGCTTTTTGTAGGTTGAAATTCTTTTACTGGTTCTTCAAAGATTTGATGATTGTTGAGTAACAGGCACGCAGAAATGGGTTTTATTTCTTTATCAGATGGAATTTATCAGAGTTTCCATGGTAGTTTGCTCTTTTAACCTTCTTACAGTCTGTTAATGATTCCCGTGTCTTCCTGGGCCTCTGAACTCTGACTTCTGGCCATGCACCTTTGGTTTGGTCATTACTTGATAGATTCTGGAGCAGAAATCTCTCAGGGCAGCGATTTTTCATCGTTAGTTAAGGAGTTTAGATGTACATGGCTGACCCTGAAAAAACAAATCCAATTTCTAGGATTCTTTTGTTTTCTATTGACCTCCATCTTGGTGGTTGCCACTGAGTGAGTGGTGAGGCCTGATGTCGGGGTGCAAAGGGGTGGGGAGACCTTTCTCCAGGACAGAGCAGCAGTGTGGGTGGCCTTGCCCCCAGAGAGGAATCTAAATAAAGCTTTGCTGGCATCTTCCCATGCAGATAAATGCCTGCTCCCTGCCTGTAGGTCCCCTATTGCCTCGCTACTTAGTGGCTGACCCATGGTGGTATAGCATCACCTTTCCGACCCTGTCCCAGTCCTGCAGATCGGCACCTGCATGTTAACAAGGCCCCAAGGCGAATCCTGGGCACTCAGGTTTGACAAGCACTGTCCATTGTAGAACCACAGCTGGTCACGGGGGTGTCAGACCATTCGCATTTGAAAATACGCTGCTTTTTATTTCTACCTGAAAGTGAAACAACTTGTTAATAAGATGAAATTACTTTTGTTTGGGTTGAACCCTTATTTAAGGCTTTTTATTTTTGAGAACTTGAATCATAAAAATAGGGGGTCTAGTGTGTTAAACCCACATTACCTAGCCCGTAGCTACAACAGTTAGCAGCTCAATTGATTTTGTTTTCTCAGTACCCCCCACCACGCCCTGGGTTGTTTTAAAGCAAATCCCAAACACGTAACTTATCCCCACACTCATCTCTGTCCCTTCTTCGAACGCGGTGGTGAAGTGCGCGTAACACACGATTTATCATCTTAGCAGTTTCTACGTGCGCTCTCAGTTCAGTGGTGGTAAGTGCGTTCACGATTTTGTGCAGCCTCAAGAACCCTTCATCTTGCAAAATGGAAACTCTACAGACATTAATAACATCTCTTTCCTTTTAACATAACCACAGTGGTGTTACACTTGAAAGAAGTTAATATTATCTTTTGTAGCATCAAATACCCACCTGGTCAGTGTTCAGGTTTCCCAGATTGCACTTGAACTTGACGAATTGAAGCCATTGAGTTCAGCACCTTTGGTACAGGAAGTTGGTGGCTCTGTTTGTTCCGTGAAGAGTCTGGAGACAGCCCTGGTGTGGCGCCGTGGATTGAGTTGAGCGCCGGCCTGTGAACTGAAAGGTTGCTGGTTCGCTTCCCAGTCAGGGCACATGCCTGGGTTTGGGGCCAGGTCCCTGGTTGGAGGTGTGACGTTTCTCTCTCACACTGATGTTTCTGTCCCTCTCTTTCTCCCTCCCTTCCCCTCTCTCTGAAAATAAGTGAATAAAATCTTGAAAAAAAAAAAAGATTTCTAGAGACAGTGGTGAGAATGGAGGCTTTTTTACTCCCCTTGACCTGTTGCCTGGCAGGATTTTGTGTAAAGATTTTGTAATTTCCAGTCTTCTTCTACTTTCAGAAGTCAAGAGTTTTTCTGGAAAAAGAGCATGAACTTTATGTAAGAAGAACTAAGTCTGAGTCAGTCATTGCTTCTTGGGTCTTGGCAAAATACTTGCTGTCATCATTTCAGGCACAGGGTTACTGTGAGAACTGAATCAGATTGGAATATCATATAGCAAGCAAGTGGAATGAATGAACTAGTCATGTTTCCAACATGGGTAAAGCTCAAAAACACACAGTCTAGAAAAGCAAGTTACAAAATGATTTGCACCACGTGGCACCATTTATTTAGTGTTAAACCGAAACAATACTGTACATTATTTGTTACTACACAGGTGTAGTGACAGTATGAAAAATGCTTCAGGATGATGTCTGCACACTTCAGGATAGAGCCACCTCTCTAAATGGCAGGGGATAGGACGAAATAACTGACTCTCCAGCTTCTTATTGTCAAATTTTGTTCCGAAGAAACTGCGGCAAAGTGTCAGGACTCGCCGACGCTGCCTGGCGGATGCATGGGTGCTCATGGTGTTATTTCTGTGATGTAGTTTGGAAATATTGCAAAACAGATACTTTGAAAAACCTGATCAACTTATGTGCAATATTTTGTAAGCTCAAGTACTCAAAAACGTTAGTAAGTATGATTTATTTATACCCCCAACTCATCACAAAAAGTACAAAAATTATGAAAATGATTTAACTGGTGGGGTTCCTAGTAGAATTAAAGACATTAACAAAAATTAAAAGGAGCCACCTGTGAAGTGCGTGAATTTACCCAGAATTTGAACTAGTCTACTGTACCCTCCCACCTTATCTGTCAGAGGCTGATAAAGTTCCAGAGAGCTGTAATGCTGGGCTAGGGCCATGTTCAAAATTTTATTGGAGTTTGTACTTCTGCTTCCAAGGAAGATTTGAGGTGACAGTGCCAGGTCTGCGGTGGCCTCACTACACTCATGCAGCCTGCACTTTGCCCTCGCTTTCTTTTGTTGCTTTCCCATCTGTGGATTGCACTGCTTCTGAGTCATCGGACATGGTGGTGGTGTTAAAGATCACCAAGGAGGGCGTCTTGGGCCTTCCGGGAGGACGGCTACGCGTTAATCGCTTCCCTTCACTGTGGCCTTCCTCAGGTCCCCGTTCTGCTGCCGTGCAGGTGCAGACAGCCCGTCACTCATCACCAGTCTCCTGATGATAATCCTTGCCTAGAGGGGTGTTAAAGGTCACACATAGGATATTTATTCACGAGTGTGGAACTGAAACCAATCACTGTGGATGTTCTTTTGACAGTCAGGAAGATTTAGGCCTTTGCAGCGAAGTCTGTGTGCTGGGGGTGGGGAGCAGAAATGTTAATTAAGCCATGCTGACAAAAAACGGTAGAATGCTCCGTGCCAGGAGTTTAAGTGATGTGCTATTTCTGCAGGTTGTCCAGCGTCACGATCCCTTGGTTATTGGTGTTTTATTGTTAGTAATTAAGTGGAGCCTACAATGTAGTCACATCCGATACCTGAAGACAGCCCGAAGGTTTGCCTCTGATCTCATGGAAACCCTTGCAATTATGATTTTATTGCCCTCACAGAACTGGTTTTTGTCCCCTTAATCATATTTATTGCTCTTATCTCAACTCTCAAATATCTCTAATCTTCCAGAAACATATATAATTATCTTTTAGGGGTCTGAATTGTGCCAGATGTAGCAGAAGAATTGCATCCTGACTCTTGCATGGCACTAAATCTGTCTGTATCAGGTGTTACCTCTTTAGGAATGAGACTCTGTCCTTTCTCTCTCTCAGTGATTCATGGATTTGTCCTCTCGTTCAGGGATCCATCAGATATTTACGGAGCTCCTCTTCTGTGCAGGGTGCTGTGGTGGGTGCTCTCGGGGGAGGGGGCGGGGTCGTGGGTAAGAAAGAGATTCTCAGTGCGGCCTCAGAGTTTCTGTTTGACTTTGGTCAGGCAGGGGACAGTTGCTGGTTTTGAAATAAACCCGTGTACCTCTGTTTAGCTCAGCCTGCTGCCGCTGCTGTAGTTCACTTGAATTTTCAATTGCAGGTAGTTAAAAAGGAGAGAGGGTTAATGCAAAATCACAGAATTGACTTCGTGTGTTTGTATGGTGGGGAAGTTAGGGAATGACGGGTTTAGGTTATAAACAGTCAGAACTAAGGAAAGGCTGTACACTTCCATGCTAACATCATTGCATAGGCACTGGGCCCTGACTTTGAAAAGCAAGGGAACGTTTCATCTGATGTATCTGATGTATTTCCGTGTTCAGACTTTAAACTTGGTTTTTCATGTGTGTGAATCTGTGTCCGTGTGACTCTTAAGTGATTTTGAGTTATGTCTGGCTGTTCCTGTGACAAGGAGTCTCAGGTCCCCAGAGACTACCATACAGACAGACTAAACCTGAGAGAATTATGAGATTTCATCCAGAATTGACTGATGCTTTCAGGCAGCAGCACCATCATTAACAGGACTGATTTTATTTTTAAGCCAATGAAAGACTCTCCTATCTCTGGCTAGCACAGTGAGATGCCTCTACATGGAATGAAAGTAGCTGTAACAGAGGTGAATGAACTCTTTCAAGTCAGGGAGCTATTTAATAATTACGTAACTCTGTAACTGGGAGCTGGGATTCAGAGAGAGCCGACTCTCATTTCACAATAGCATCCCTGAGACTGAAATTTCGGTCCGCCTGACCCTGCCCACGAAGCTGCAGCAGCAATTACAGCTGCTGTGTGGTGTTCACAGGGACCTTCTCCTAATGGATTGCTTCCTTTTCCTTCTTCCTGTAGAGAATGTCAAGGATTTACATTCTCTACAGTACACATAGAACCTAACTGTGAACTAAGCTGGAAGCAACCCTTTTAATTCTCTATACTTTGGTATCTCTTTATGTCTATCTGCAGTACTACCCTTTCTAATCTGAAATATAAATGTTTATCAACATGTTTTACTTCCATACTAGGGGAGAAACTAGGTATTTTTTAAATTGCATTTCTCCTGTCAATGTATAATTTTTTTAAAAAGTTATAAATATGACACTCATACAAATGTAAAATTAGCACATGTCAAAGAAGTATTTAGCTCATAGATGAGGGAACCAGTAGGAAGATAAAGCTGGTTCAGAAAACTGTGGAGGAACTGTGAAATTATAAGCACTGAAGAATATTGGAATAAGATCGCTAGGTTAGATACAAAACTGGTAATGTCCTACCGGGCAATAAAGCAATTGTATTTGGGGCTCTAATTTCTAACAATTAGAAATCTCATGCATCTATAATGAATAAAAATGGACAAGTTAACATGAATCTTCACAAAGTCTGAACCCAAATCGGTGGTAATTAGCCAATCAAACCAGGTACATCTTAGGGAAGCGTATAATCCTTGAGTGTGTCTGTTAGATAATATTCCGGTTTGGTGCTGAAACTATGTACTACCTTCCTTGTGCTTTATTTCCAAGCATTGCATAATGTTTTTCTATTATCCCTAGTGTCATTGCACTTAGCCAAAGAGCTTACGCATTCATTTATGTGTTTAGTTTGTTTAATAATTATCGAATGTCAGTTTTGTGCCAAGTAGTAGGGAAGGCATTAGAGACAGTGAATGAGACAGGCACTCCCGCTGTCTTGGGTCTCAGAGGCTACTCTGTGAACATCCTCAGAGGGAGGCGGGGAGTTGTTTTCAGGAATCAGAAGCAACAGGAATGATCTTTTGGAGCTCACATTCCCTTTGGGTCTCAGTGTTTCCAAGGCTGGGATAAAACACACATATACAGGGAATGACAACCAGAGCCCCGTACCTTCTGGGACGAGAGCAGACAAACACTGATGCCACTTCTTTTTCTTCATGTCCCATTTCTACTTTTCTAGTGATCAAATTTCATAGGATCAAGATTTTGCCATCCAACATGGAGGGCTTTCAATGGCCTGTCCAGCCAGGTATCTCCACGCGCCGCCCTCTGTTTGCTTCCACAGGTACAGATGTGCTTATTCTTGGTTTGACTACTTTGTGACATAAACCACAGCAACTTCTGGAGCAAAGATCTGCCAGAGCAGCTGCTTCTTTCTCCCAGAAGGGTTCTGGTAACGATAGCTCAAACTTCCTGTCAGTAGTTTTCTTATAGCAAATATATGTTTATATATACACACACACACATTTATTAAGGGTATTTGGGGTGTGTGTCAGTTCAATTTACTTTCTCATTTCAAAAAATAATGGGGTGGGGGAGTGGCTGACATTTGTCTTTAAACCACAAAACATCAAGATGCAAGGAGTTTTAGAGCTGTTCGACTTTCCCCTGCCCCCAGCTAACAGGTGGGGAAACTGAGGTGGAGAGCGGCCAGAGACCAGAGACGAGCCTTTGTTCTCTGAGGTAAGTCACTACTGCACCTGAGGCTTTGATGTAGTCTGGGTTCGTCCTTCTAGAGTGTAGTTCTCACCTGGAGTCATGGGTAGGATGTAGGACTCCTCCAGAGAGGTTGCATTGTTTTGTGTTTGCATCTTTGTGTCTGTTTACAAAGATAGGTAGAGTGTTGTTACAGGAAATTCAATTAATACTGCAAGATAATAAGAAAGCAAAAGTTCTCTAAGATCTTAGCACCCAGAGGTGATTCTGCTAAACGTTTTTGGAATATTCTTCTGGACCATCTTCTACATAAATATATACATCTATATCTGTGTTTATATACAGATACAGATGTGTATATCTTTATACTTTAAAGTTAATGGACTGAACGTTCTTTTGCAATTGATTTTCCTTTATCTGAAAAATGATCGTCCACTTAAAGTACAAATGGAAATATTTTTCTGTTGGTTTGTATTTTACTCCTATGAATATATCCCCAGTAATACAACTTAAGCTTTTCATATTCTTAAAGTTAATCATAAGTATAAAGATGGGTTATGTTTTGGAAGAGGTGGGCATGCTAACTGCAGCAATGCACCACTCAGGTCTCCTCTGAAGGAGGCCTGCAGACAGCCTTGTTTGTGCTAGCCATCAGTTCCTGGGGGGTGCACTTGTGCAGAGAGCTGCGGCCGCTGACCGTGCCTTCCTGGGGCACATGCCTCTGGTGCCATCTGGTGATATGGAGTATTAAGCCTCCGCAGATAACAGAACAGCGCGCTGGTAAGCTGAGCCGTCTGGTTGCTTTGGCGGTCCATCTCTTCTTCTGCCCAAATTGCTCCCACCATCCTTTGCAAAGGTCAGTTCCTAATAAACACCTTGACCCCACACTCCATCTCAGCTTCTGCTTTTGGAGAACCCAGCCTGAAATGGTGGATTTTGTCCTTGTGTGTGGGCTGGTTCAGTAGCCATTCGTGCAGGATGGGCTACTGTAGTCCCTCCTGCGGCGAAGTCCTGGGAGCCTGGGGCATCTCTTCCGAGTTCAGGATCTCAAAAGTCATCCACTCCTCCCCTCCCAATGAGCTCACCCTCCTCTTCCCTGGCCCTCCTCAGAGGTTTGGTATCTGAAGGATTTGGCCTGAGGCCAGGTGCTGAAGCTGACTTACTCAGTGGTTTTAAGGGAAAAGTTAAAAGGCTTTCTTGCTGTGGATATTCCTCTATAATAAAGATCTATTTTAATTGTTTGTGACATTAATCAGTTAAAGATTTATCTGCTTTGGGAGAAATTTCTCTAGGTTTAAAACCTCCTACCTAGCAGTTGATTAAGAAAGGTTGCTTTTCTTTTTTAAAAAATTTTATTTTTTTTTGTCTCTCCCTACTTTCAACCTGCCACAGGATGAGTAGTTTCCTCTCTTGGGATCCCCTGTTTGCATAACCTCTCCAATTACTCTTTAATTTCCAACAGAAATTATAATTTCACTAATCAGCCTGAAGCAGATACGGAGATGGAAGGAAATGCCTTTTTGAAGCCTAATGGGGGTTTGTCCCAGTCAGTGCCTTTGCTCACATGCTTTGTTGTGGTGGTTAGTGCTGGGAGCAGCAGTGGACTCTGTCCTTGCATCTTCCTGAGGACCTCAGGGAGAACGCATTTCAAGACTGTCTGTGCAGCCAGCTCTTCTGCTGGTGGCATCTGGCTTAAAGACAGCCACGCATGCTCTGGAGTCCCTTGGAATCTCTCCTCTCTCTCTATTAAGTATCACTGGAGGCAGAGAGAGTCATTCTTGATCCTAATTAGCCCCCTAATGCCCAAGACTCAGTTTATTGTGGTGTCTTTAACCTTCAGCCTTAGTCAGTAGCTGCTGTGTGTATTTTAGAATCTATGTGAATTTTAGGGAGATAGGGAAGACCTGCAGTAGGTTTGGCCATTGCTTCTTTAGCGCTCTTTTCCGTCTTTGGGGGCGTGGGAGGGCTCCTTTAGGGTTTTGCTGACACAGTAATCCCGCTCTTCAGCACAGGCACCCACCATGTGACCAGCATGGACACTAGCAAGGACCTAAGAGGTCTGCAAGGCATGGTTCATATAAATGCAGATATGCAAAAGCTTCACTTGCTTAATGGATGTTTTTTAAAGCTGTAAAAAGTTATTCTTTCATGAAAGGGCCAACTAGACGAGAAGATGCTGCTGAATAAGTCCTTATTCTGTGAGAGGTAATAGAGACTGGTGTCAAAGAAGTTGTTAAGCTTTTTATTCTTGTCCAATAGTCTCTGTAGGGGAAGAAAGGCTGACAAAGGTGTTCATCTGTGTCCACCTTTTTAATGACTTAGTCCTCCTTGGGGAAAGAGAACTTGTGAATAGACAATACACCATAGAGTCAACAAGCCTTTTGAAATCATCAGTTCCCCACCTTCATTTTGGGTGGTGGGGGACGGGGAGGAGGGGAGGAGCTGTTGGAAGGCCGACGTTGGTAGGGCAGCCCCTGCCACTTCCAAGTCTTCTCACCAGCACCATGCTGCCTCTCAGGGTCCCCCACCCCAACCATAGGTTTGTGTGAAAGGGAGGTTACAGTTTACTTGGGAACCTCAAAGTCCAAGCCACACGTATCTTTGGCTATTCTGGGTTTTGACAACAAAAATGTCCATCAGAATTTAGATATGGAAACTTCTGGAATGAAAAGATCTGTGCAACATATGCATCAGTCTGGAATACTGGCATGTGAGTTTACCAAACCCCCTTGTCCTCTGATCTGAGTAGCCTGGTATCACTCAGTTGTTACTTATTCTTACTAATAAAGACGCACTGACTAGGAGTTTGAGCTATATTCCTTGGGCAAACATGAACTACAGATAATGACATGCACACACAATGTGTAACTGCAGATTAACAATGTATATTTGAGTAATTACAGAGGAGCATGTAGTCCATGGGAAGATCTCTATGTGAAGGCATGTGGCAGGACAGTGAGAGAACTCTACTTCTAGTGCTATAGACGTGGATAGCCAGGGGAGCCTTTGTGGATGAGCTTGTGTTCGAGATGCGCAGAGTTCAGAGTAGAGAGGGGGAACGGCGAGAAGAAAGCTTCACTGCTGGGAAGGCACGTGCATGACCTGTTTGGTGGAGGGTAACTAGTTTGAAATGTTTCTAAACACTCAGAATGATTGCCAGGTTTCATTACTTTGAAAGTTTAACTTCAGATTTTTAAAAAATTAGGACTTAGATAGTTATGGGTGTTCTTTTAAGATGAGCTTGGAATCATCTGGAGTGACTCAAGGGAAATACAGTGAATACAGAATAATAGGTGTGGTGGGTTGTAAGGGGCAGCATAGGGAATGTAGTCAGTAATGATGTAATACCTTTGTGTGATGTCAGGTGGCACCACATTTACTGGGGGAAGCAACTCGTAAGTTACGTAAGGGCCCAGTAAATGTGCACCTGGGACTAATAGAATATTGACTGTCAACTGGAATTGAAAAGTAAAAAAAAAAAAAAAAAAATGGTTAAAAAACAAAGCCCCCCAAACAGAGATGGTGATCTCTGGAATTCTAAGAAACTAAGAAAACAGAAGTGAGTAGCTGAGGCTTTTGTAGACTCCTTGGGGTCCTGGCTAGTAGATGCCCTGCACAGCCCAGAGTCTTGGGCTGGCAAAAATTTGGTTGCTTTCCACCTGCCCTCCCTCCTTTTCTCGTCCTCATTCTCTTCCGTGCATTCCTCTGTGAATATATATTAATTACTATGGGCAGGCACTCTTCTAGGTCCTGGAAATAAATAACGAGTAGGTCTCTGCCTTCAAGTTTTACTCAGGAAACAGACACCTACCATCTCGAGTGATTAGTATCAAGTACTACAAGAGCACTCGGGAAGAGCACCTTACCCACTTTTGTGGTCCTAAGGAAGTTTTTGAAGAAAGCTGGAGCCTGAACACCAAACCAGTTGTAGGAAGTAGCTGGACCAAGGAGGAGAAGCGGGGAAAAGGAAGAACATTCCAGCCAGAGAGCATATTATATTGAAAGGCCAGGAGCCCAGTGAAAGCATCCTGCCGCTTACCATGACTGACAGTGGACTGAATGGAAGGAGTGGCAACAAGTGAGGCTGACAGTAAGGAGGGCAAGAGATTTATGCACCAACCTCGAAATATAGGGGATCAACCTCAAGAAACAGGGCAATGGAAGGGTTTTACCTAGCGGAGTGAAGTGCACATTTGGAGGAGCACCATGGCCCCTGAAGGCAGTGTGTAGCAGTAACTGATGGAGGAGTATATGGCGGTAGTCCAGGAGAGCGGTGATGGGAGCCTGTTATGGAGAAAAATGGACAGGTTCAAGAGAGAATTAGAAGGTAAAATGGATCAGTTGAGTGTTTTTTTTTCTTTTTTTTAAGATTTTATTTATTTATTTTTAGACGGAAGGGAATGGAGGGAGAAAGAAAGGGAGAGAAACATCAATGTGTGGCTGCCTCTCACGTGGCCCCTACTGGGGACCTGGCCCGCAACCCAGTCATGTGCCCTGACTGGGAACTGAACCGGTGACCCTTTGGTTCACAGTCCACGCTCAATCCACTGAGCTACACCAGCCAGGGCCTCAGTTGAGTGTTTTTGATGTGGGTGGTAAGGAGAGGCAGAAATCCAAGGTGGCAGCCAGCTGTCTTGGGTACAGGAACGCTTGGAGCCATTCACAGACAAGGAGTGTGGGGAGCAACGGGGAACAAGTTTCTGTGTGAGATCGCGTGGCATTGGGCCTGTTGGGATGGCAGTGCCAGGGGAACATCCAGGAAATTATACTGACATTCTGCCTTTGCTGTCGGGTATCCTCACACCACAGGCAGTGAACGTAGAATGTCAGAACCACAGGGACTCCCAGGTTTGCCAAGGAACGTCCAATTTTATGCATAAAGACAATGCTTGGGGTCACACAGCTACTTACTGGCTGACCTGGATCTGATATGCAAGTCTCCACCATCTGTCTAGGAGGGTTTCCACTCCTGTTTGTGGCTTCAGTAGCAGCTGAAAGGGGTGCAGAAATACACGTAGGTAGCCATGCCGTCCCTCGCTTGTGAGGAACTGCTGACAGGGGCAGCGGGGAACATAAAGCCACGCGGGGACTGTACCCCGTTTACATACCATTTGATTCCATCTGCCCTGCCTGAATGTGATTGCGGCAACTTTGTTGGGCAAGTGGTTGCTTAACACAGTGGAAAGGCTTAATTACTCTTTAATAGCTTTGTACAAGGGAGAGCCAACTTTAATGTTTAAACATTTGGTTGTCTCTTGAAAAAGTTTATTTTGAATGTATTCTGTTTGTGTGCCCATAAACTGTATAAATGCATCTTTTTTACATTTCCATTTTTATTCCAGATTTCAGTGACACAAAATATTTTCCCTTTGAAGTATAATTGCTATGTAAACAAAGCAAATTTAATTAAAAATTAAAAATCCACCCACAGTCTTTACATAACAATAATAAAATTCAAGCTTTGTGTTCTTTTTCTTCCTTTCCCTCCATGTCCATATGGTAATCCTAGTTTACATGCACTTTTCTAACTTTTTTCCCTTCAAATATTTTACCATGTTGTTTGTTTATTCATTTATTGCAAACACCTGGATATCAGAGAGGCGGGGGACTCACCCTGGTATTAGAGCGGAGGGAGATGGCAGGGCCGGTTCTCATGAAGCTGACTGGTGAAGAAGAGGGTCGTGGTTGGGTGGATAACATATTAACAGGTGACAAATGCGACCTAGTGCTGGGGTCGTCAACAGGGCGCAGCTTGTTCCCACCCCGTTGCTGTGACAGAACTAGGTTCTTGTTGTTCAGCAGGTATCAGTGGTGGTCTCAGGAGCAAACAGGTGGCACTCCCAAATCAGGATAAATAAATGGAGGAGGGCTTCCTGAAGGGACAAAGGTGTGGTCAGAGTGCCAGGAAACCAGGGTGGTGTCGTCCTTTAGTGCCTGTGACTGTGAAGTACCTCGTCACCTACAGGGCCCGGAGGAGACACTTTAAAATGAAGCATTCTAAATCACCTTCTGTGTGTTGGGCAGTCCTTGCACTCAGTGCTGAGGACAAGGGAGCTGATGTGCTAGGGGATCTTCTACGCCCAGGGAGTGAGCTCACAGACAGGGCAACAGGTCAGAGTGGAAGTGGGGGGGATGCTGTGGGGGAGGCACAAAGGAGGCCACTTGATTTCTTCCACTTTGAAGTTGACTGAATGGTGGGAGGGAAGGAGGGAAGGAGGCTGAGTTGACCTCCGTTGTTCCTTCAGGCAGAGCTGTTCAGTTCTGGGCAGTGGGTGGGCTGTGGGTGGGGAGGGGAGTGGGCAGGCAGGCCTCCTGAGACTGGCTACTCCTGGCCCTGACAGCCCCTTCCTGTTGACCTCGGTATCACACAGATACTGCCACTGTCCTTTGTGTGCTGTGACATGATGAAGTTGGGAAGTGTCCAACGGCTCTCCACTTATGGAGTCCTGTTGTTCTAGAAATTCTCCCTGAAGTGTCAGAAGCTACACACTTGAGTACTGGTGACCGTGCCCCAATTCTAATGCAATCACATCAGTAGTAACTGCGTGTAAAGTGACCATTCCATTGTCAAGGTGGAGGGGGGCAGGCAGATGGGGCTGGGGCAGGGTTTTGTTCTGAAGAGTGGGGAGTGAGGCGCATGAGCACCCCTCCCACTGGTCGGTGTGCAGGACAGGGATGGGCATGCTTACTTTGGGAAACACGTCTTCTGAATTTGTGAATTTGATTTTGCTGCTTGCCCGAGCATTACTGATTTGGGGGTCTGCTGGGATTGGGGAGCTAATGAATCAGTCACTTATGCTGAGCTTCACAAGGAAAAAGGGAATGGAGATCAGAATCCAGTGGCATCTTGAATGGCCATGTGTGTATGCGAGCGTGCCTTTGAATGAACGAATCCTTGGCTGTGTCCTCTGTTTTCAGAGGACATAGTGTTGTGTTTTCACTGCTCTCAAACCATTTATTTTTCCATTGTTCTGCTTTGCTCTCCTCAAGAAGGGGGAGGGGCTTGTCCGGAGATAAGTCTGGATGCGCTGATTCTGCACCTTTTTTTCCTGTCCCCTTACCCATAATTCTTTACTTTGTATTGAAATGTTGGCCATAGTGTCTGAGCCTTGTCCCCATCCCCCTTTTAAAATTGGCTTTTACAGAGAGAAGAGAGGGAGAGAGACAGATTTGTTGTTCCACTCATTTTTGCATTCATTAGTTGATTCCTGTACGTGCCCTGACCTGGACTGAACCTGCAACTGTGGCATGTCCGATGATGCTGATGCTCAGACTAGCTGAGCTACCTGGCCGGAGCCCGAGCCTTGTTCCTGTGGATCGTGAGGCCTCTGGGAGTGCTGAAGGCCAGCAATGAGCTCCCCTTCACCTTGGCATACATTTTGGTTGGTCTCTCTTTACCTTTTTTATTGTAAACTGCCTCAGGTCCTTTTTTGAAACAGTTGAGGGTTTGAGTAGTAAATGAGTACATTTTCTTTTATCCAAATCTAAATAGCCAGAAAACTCGGCAAGTTCTATTTCCACCTTTCAGTTTTATGAGAGATAAACTTGGGTTATGACTGTTAAAAATTGTGAATGAAGTGTGTAGGCTGTGTCGGAAGACCAGGCCAGCTCTCCCGGAACCTGTCGCCGTGTGTCACTGATTTTCCTCATGTCTCAGCACCGTGCGATAGCTCTGTCTCGTACCCACAGGTATTTCCAGTCACTGAGGTGCCTTGAACCATCCAAGGCAGTCTGAGTTAACTGCTGTCCTCACAAACTGCTTTGTCCCTAGCCTGTCACTCCTCTGTTTGAAACCTGTCGTGGATCTCACTATCATGCAGGTAAAAATCATCTCTGTTAGCATGTCTTTAAGGACCGCCTGGCCTCTGCCCACCTGCCCACCTCATCTTCTGCCTCCACACTCTCCGCTGTCTCTTCAAGGTCCTTTTGCCTGATTGACGTACTCCTGACCTCAGACCTCAGAATGTGCTCTCTCTTTCCTCTCCCTCTCCTTATTCTTCCGTGACCCCATCGATGAAGCTAGAATTTTGTTATGCTCCCACATCCGTACCTCTGAGTTATTCCTTATTGAATGTCAGTCCTTCTCCGTAGAAGATACTTCCTATGAGGACAGATTCTGTGTCCCTGTTTCTGTTGTATCCCTATCGTCCTGCTCAGGGCCTGGCAAACAGTGCATGTTCAGGAAAGATTTGTTGGGGGCAAAAAGGAACTGTGTGCGATATAGTAGTCAAGTTTTTTGACATTAGTAATTCATATTTAGCGGGTCCCATCAACTCCTAGATAACTATAATTTTAAACAAGCTAGCATCCTTCCTTTTCACATAAGCCTGCGTACTTTCAATCTGCACATATTTGTCAGTTTTCATGCCAGGGGATTGTCACAGGGTTGGGGTGGGTGGAAGGTGAATTGTATGTAGAAGTGACTGAGTCAGCCCCTGCCTTCGTGAACATGCTCACTTTCCACGTGAACTGAAGCTTTGCAATTGGGCATGTTCACTGGCATGATCTCCCCAATGGTCTCATAGAAACCTCTGAACTTGGCAGAGTGAAGGGCTTTACCCACATCGCACGACTTATAGATGTTCCCGATGATAACTAAATAGTGTCTGGTTGAGAAGGTGCATTGAGTATTCCCCCCAGGACAGAGGTGACTGTGAGGAGGAAGGTATCGGGTTACAACGGCCATGGGAGAGCCTTCTTAGTTCGGAAGTCAGGTGTTTTGCTCTTAACAAGGTATTTGATGAGAAACTGTCCTTGGACCTGCCTGTTTTAACATGGGTTTTGTGTTTTTAAGCACCAGGGTAGCATGACCAAAACGCCTGGCTGATCCAGTGTGCTCACTCATTGCACTTACTACACCTTAAATGTTTCAGTTTATTTACCCATTTTACAGGTGAGCAGCTGAGCGTCCGAGGCTGTCATTTACCAGGAGACTCAGCTGGGGAGTGGAGGTGGGATTCAGATCCAGGTGTCCTGACTCACGTTGGGTGGTCCTCTCTGTGCACCCAGAGTGAGGGGCAGCCCTGATTCCATGGTTTTGGGATCGTTGTATGCCTTAAGCAGTTCTGGCTCAAGATCATCAGAATCTGGTTGTGTGATTTATTACATGACGATTATTGTTGGCCTTCTTCAGTGAGCTCTTTTGATAAGTTTCAGGCCCTTGTACCACTCAGGCATCATCCATTCAAGTGCCATTATTGTACAATTTATCGTCCTTTAGGAATTGTGCTGTGTGCCTCTAATAACGTGAATTCTGCAGCTGCCCTGTTCCCTGCTGTTCGATTTCTGTTCTGAGCTCAGTTCAGTAGACTGTGGACGGTGTTGGGGCTGCCTGGAGAGCACCGGTCTTTTCCATTATTCATCATGTTAGTGGCAGGTTGGTGGCTTTGGCCTGTGCAGGCTGGAATAGGCTCATTGATGGCAGCAGGTGCAGCTGATTCTTCCTTCCTGTAGAACTGGCCATAGCCCCAAGTGCATGCTGAGGTCAAGGGCTGTTGTGGCGTGAGCTTTGCAGAGCAAAGGGTTTCATCTGGGTAATTGGCAGCTTTCTCTTTCCTTTGGTACTGCCAACAAACCCAACTGTGATTAGAACCTGTGGCAGGTCAGCCACATACTAAGTGACTCTGGATAATTGTGCGAGGGAAGATAGGGTGGTTAGACCATCGGCCCTCAGCTGGAGCCCCCTTTTAGATTCCGGATTGTTTCATTCACTGGGTCCATCTCCTCTACCACCCAGTACTGTTCTCCTTCCTCTGACTTTACTACTAAGTGCAGAACATTTATTATAACAGCTAGTCTGTGGCCTACTTAATCACTTTGTGTTGTATTTTATGAACACATTTTCAATTAGTAGCATAGTCCCCAAACTTACCATTCATTGGCTTCAGCGTTTCCCACTGTGCTTTCTAAGGTGGTTTGCTTAGCTACCCATTCAAACCAATCTGCTGGGTTGCCTCCAGATTTTCACGATTGTGTGTGGCGTGAATAGCATAGAAGGGTTGCATTCTCAGAATTCTGGAGATGGTGGAATCCTTCCTTCCCTGGACATAGCTCTGTCCAGTCTTTGCACTTTGAAGACCAGAAATGGGAGAACTGATATGCTTAAAATTTTTGACTGTAGGTCTTTTTCTCCCCTCTAAGAAGAATTCTTTCTTTGTCACTGACGACTGCTTGGCTAAGAATGGACGGGAGCAAGGGCCAGTGATGCCCCTTCTCCATTACCTGTCAGGAGTTTCCTCAGCAGCTATGTATCAGAAAGCTCAACACAAACAAACTCGCTTAAGCAAAATGTGACTTTATTGCCCTGCATCCCTGACAAGTCCAGGGGTAGGGCTGGCGTGATGAAAAGAGGCAAATGATGTCATCAGTCCTCATTTCTTCCCTTTTTCTGGCTTTGTCTCTCATTGTGTTGCTCCCTTTTCAGAGAGATTCTCTGCTGTTCCTCTACCTTCCTCTTCTCTGTTTCCAGTTCAGTGGTGGTGAGGGGCGAGTTGGGAAGCTCAGCCTCTTCGCCAGCATTCCTGGCAAAAGCCTTATTGCACCTCCTTGGCTTTGGGTGAGTCAGTTACCTCCCCCTGAATCAGTCACTGTGGTTAGGGGGATAATCAGACCAATGGACATAGGGGGTGGGACTACCTCTGGAGCAATGGGAGGTGGGTCTTCTTCTTTTATGTGGACTGAGAGTGAGGAAAGGGTGATTCCTCAAATGAAAATCTCGTTGTATGGGGAAGACTCAGACCGTGAAGGTCCAATGTAAACATTCACCCAGCCCTCAGACTTCTAGATCTGGCTGCCCTGGTCGGGTAGGATGAGAAATGGAGCACCACAGAGATGCACAAAAATCACAACTGTTAGAGCTGGAAGGGCTTTTGTAGGTCCCCCTTTCAGTTATTGATTGCTGCATGAAAACCACCCTACAACCTAGTGACTTAAAATAACTTACTGTTTCTGAGGATCCTGTGAGGCAGGGATGCTGAGTTTATTGTTTTCCTCCAGCCTGTGGGTTGGTGCCAGCTGGTGTGGACACATGCCCTCGAGAAGGACAGGAAATGGTTTCCTCCAGTCCCTCTCCATTTCCTTTCTCCTCTGGGAGGAGGGAAAATTTACCACCTTCCCTCACTCAGGGCTTGACCTCTGTTTCTAGGTTTGTGAGGCAGGAGGAGAGAGATGGTCAGAGAGGGTGGTGCAGGGCGTTGTAGCAATTTCTCCAGCAACCAGTGAACTCTCCTCTGCTAGAGATGCGAACTTCTCTCCTCTGAGTGACTTATACTTGGTGTGAGGGCGGATGGTTTTTTATGTCTTTATGTGATCCCCCAAATGCCCCAAGAGCAGGCACCATCTTCATGGAAATGCTAGACAGTTCAAGGAGTTGAGAATTCATCAGCCTGGGCTCTCTGGAAAATTACAATTTGAAATCCTATGTGCGAGCAAGCGTGTGTGTATGTGAGTGTGCCCGTGAGTGCTGAGATGCAGTGTCTTTAGCATTATACATCAGGCACAAGACATCCTTTAGAACATACTTATTTGGCTAGGGGGTAGGATGAGGTGAGGAGATTAATTGAATGTAACCTTTATTTACTGCCTTGTATTAAGTTCCTTCTTAATCAGAGAGACATATCCAGGAGACGCGATCTCTTCGATGTTGTTTGTTTTTCAGTCCTCGCAAAGTAAAGGGACAATGCCAGTGATGTTTTCAGTGCTGACGGGAAGAATGTGATTCCTGTGAGCACTTGTACCTTGTAGTTTCAGTCCGCATTTAAGTCTACAGCTGCTTTCCTAACATGAATATTTGGGAGAAACTCTGAGTCCTGGAAATGAGCAATTAGCTTAATATAATGAAATGAAGGGAAAGTCCACGAGGTACAAGGGGTGGTGCTTTGTTCTCAGTTTTTGATGAGTGGATTGCATCATTATTAGCCTCGAGATGAGCAGCTTGTGCTTGTGTTTTTGGTTGTTTGTTTGTTTTGTTTTACAGGAGGCAGATACAGTCCTGTGTTGAAGACGGAAGAATGAATGGTGGGGCTTGGGGGTCGGGGAAGCATTCACGGGGCCTGGCAGAGCAGGTCTGCTTCATTAGCCCCATCGCCCCTAATGCGTCCATCCCACAGCTCGCATTCCTCCTTTACCCGTGACTCGTTTCTGAAGACTCCCCCGTCATGAATGCGGATGTGTGGTTTTTTGATCGCATGCATGAATGCCTCTTACTGGTAAGATGAAGGAAAGCAGGACCTGCTCTTTTTGTCCTTCCACTGGACTCTTTAGCCATGTGGTTGGAGTCATTGCCATTTACTCCCACTGCACTATTTTCAATCCCGGAAGCTCTGTTACATGCTTCAGAAGAAAAATATACAAAGCTGTAGTGGCAAGAGCATCCTGGGGGCAGGAGACGGAGATCTAATCTGGGTCAGCCTCTGACTTGCAGTTCACCTAACCCCTGGGCTTCCTTCTAGCCTCACTGATAGCACTCAGCTCCCTGGGTGGATGTAAGAATAGTACCCAGCGACTTGTAAGAGGGCTCAGGAGGGGGAAGCTCTAATGTACGAGGCTGTATAATTGCGTTCTGAGGATGCTCACAGCTGTCAAGTGACACTCTGACATCTTCCCATGCTCCTCCACTGTTGGGAAGCAGCTGTTAGTTTCATCTCTGCCTCCCTTCTCCGTATGCCAGAGGGAGGGGAAATGAATGGATTGGAAGTCTGCTGGGGGTGCGGAAGCCATCTGATGTGTCTTCTGTCCAGCTTTTCATCAGCGAGCATTTGAAGTTTTGATATCCCCACTAAAACCGCAAGGTGGGCATATAACCAGTGTAGGGGAAAGAATATAGAAGTCTGGTGACTCTGGAATGAAACATGAAGATGACACAGTGCTCTGGGTGGGAGGGGAGCCATTGAACAGCCCTCTAAAATTTGGGCTCGGAAAAACCCGAGCACCTGTGAGGTGTCCTGGACTAGATTACATACAAGTTGAGATGCTTGTGAGACTGATTTCTTGTCCCTCCGTTTACTCCACATTTACGCATATCTGGAGGAGTCAGGCCAAGGCCTCGGAACATGGGCTGCTTCCCTACCTTGTTCACCAGGAGAACTCCTAATTTAAAGATCTAGTGTAGATATAAAAGTCTCCCCTGTTATGCACTGTCACGGGTGACCGATCTTGTCTTTTCCTCATCTCTTTGTTTGTAAATGCCTCTGTCACAGCCCCCGTCACTGACCTACAGACCTATGTCAAGTTATGGTGGGAGGTTAGCCCTCTGAAGGCAGGAATCGTCTCCTTCATCCTTGTGTCCTCCAGGCTTAGCAGAATTCTTGTCACATATTAAGTATGTAGCGACTGTCTAATAAGTGCAGGAATGAGTTAAAAAGAGAACAAAATTAAAGCAGTTTCCTGAAATTCCTCTGATTCAAGAATTGATGCTAGGGCCTCATCAAAATTTTTGCATAGAAACCAGCCATTGATTCCTCAGACGTAAACGGAGCATCACCAGGTCCAGACGCTGGAGCACGTGTTAACTCCCAGGGCTGCAGTAGCACATGCTCGCAAACTAAGTGGCTTTAACACACAGATTTATCCTCTCACTGTTCTGGAGGCTAGAAGTCTCACATCAAGCAGGCGGCCGGGCTATGTTCCCTTGGAAGGCTCCAAGGAAGAATCTTTTCCTTGCCTCGCCTTGGTTTCTGGTGACTGCTGGCTATTTTTGGCATTCCGTGTGTTGTGGCTGCATCGCTCCAGCTTCTGCCTCCATCTGACATAGCCGCCTCCCCTCTGTGTGTCTGTGTCCAGATTTCCCTCTTCTTTGAAGGATGCCTGTTCTTTGGATTTAGGGCCCACCCAAATTCAGTGGACCTCATTTTAACTTGAAGGTCTGCAAAGATACCATTTCCAAATAAGGCCCCATTCACAGGTAAGGGACTAGAGGGACTTGGCACTTGAACGTAATCCATTTTTGCAGGACACAGTTCAACCCACAACAGCGCTTTGACCTCTGGTGGTGGAATCAGGACTCAGTCCCTCCTCAGCGCCCCCTGTCAGTGGTGGCCAGCCCTGCTTCAGCACCTCTAGCGCTGGGGAGTTACTTCCTTCAGAGGCAGATTTCCTGTATTTCAATGGCAACTGTTGGGGGATTTTTCCTGTGATGAGACCTAACTCTACCTCCCTGCCGTCTCCTTCTTTGTACAATCAGGGTGAATATGAAATAATAAGCTTACTCCTTTTTAGGGAAAGAGGGGGAGCTTTTAGGTTTTGAAGATGGTACTCCTGGCCTCTAAGACTCCTCCCCTCTAAATCTCCCCAGTTTCTTCAGATCACCCAGGGTATAGTTTTATTACAGACTTCCTCCATGCTGATGGCACTGCCTGTTGGTCAGTGTGTTGGGCAAAACTAAATGAGAATCTTCCAGGTGTGGTAGGAGCACAGAGCAGAGCAGACACATCTGCTTCCAGGAAATCCTTTTTTGTTCATGCAGCCTCAGTCCCACTGTGTTGGTGGCCATTGATGCCCTTGAAACATTTGAATTCACTCTTGGTAGCATGTGGTATTACTAAGGTTTGTCCTCAGTTAGCATTTAGACAGCAAGAGCAGGGCCTGGCCTTGTATGGTTATACTGTTCCCTGTTGCCCTTGGCCTGTTGCAGTGGCCTGTGGCTGAAACCGCTCTACCACTGAGTTGTCATTGCAGGGGTTGTGATGGGGAGGACCGAGTGAGGGGCCGTCACTAGAAGTGGGTCTATGTTAGAGACCCCAAACATAGAAGTGGATCTATGTTAGAGACCACTGTGCTGTTTCTTGTCCCCAGAGAGCTAGCTGATTGGAGCCCAGATATACTTTGGGACTGGCGGTGGAAAAGGCTTTAGAGTTTTCTGTTGTTACCCTGATTTGCTACTGAGGAGGGGGTAGCCCCTTCGTACTCCTTCGGTGGGAGGTCTCCTCTGACACTTGGGTGCTAGCTGGGTGCATGTAGACTTGGTGGCCCCAACCCTTTCAATTTGAATGAATGTGCGCAGATGGAAAAATAAATGCCATCGACAGCCAGAACCAAAGGGACTTGGAGATAATAACCCGAGGGCCGTACAGGGTCTGGAATCAGACAAACCTGCACTCCTGGCTCCACCTCCTGTTTGGAAAAGTTGTGTTGTAAAATGAACCCACTTTACAAAGAACGCAGGTAATTTTTATAGTCAGGAAGGGACACCGAGGCCCAACACAGTCAAGATGATTTGTCCAAGGTCAAATTTGTCCAAACTGGTGTGTGCTGCCCCAAACCAGTTCAGCTTTTTGGTTTCTAGTTGAAGGCTTTTTCTCTAAACTACTCCAGCACTTCAGAAGTCGTCAGTCTACATTATGTATTACCGATCCGCTGTTGTTTGTGCAATAAAGAGAAATAAATAAAACTGGCATTTAAACCCTTTGTCACCAGAACACTGAGTTTCTCTGTCATGTGTAAGGGTTTATTTCAGAGGTGTCTGGGTGGCTGGTGGGAATGGTTGCCCTCTGAGACAGGGCCATAAGTGGAGTTGCCCCAGCCCTTGGTCGTGCCACCTATTTCTGCTGGGCAGCCGGGGCAACGCTGGCCCCGGGGGCAGGCAGGCGCCGTGCGGAGGCGGTCTGTGTCTGTGTCTGCGTCCTCAGGTCCCGTTACCTCCGTTTAACATGCACCGTGTACTGTGTTTTCTCTCAATTTCCTGTGAATCGGAGAGGTGCATTGTGCCAGCTTTCCTAAATTGCTGCAATCAATATTGTGCTGCCTTTATTTTTTATGCATGCTAATGACTTTTCTCCTTCTGAAATGTACTTGTTTCCCAAATCAGTCTTCACAACTTTAAAAAAAGAAAAACTTGAAAAAAATAAGCCCTTCTACATCACCAGGAGAGTTTCTGCGTGGAGTTTTGGGGCACGAATCTGAAGAGGGGTGGAAAACTTGACTCTGCAATGCTGGGAAGACCAGCTGGCCTTTCTGGGCAGCTCCACCCCAAGCCGAGGCAGCTTGAAGAGGGAGGCAGGGTTTTGGCTCAGAGATCCGCTTGGCCCTGCGAGCAACAGCTTGAAGGCCCGAACTACATGCATTGGCGTTCAGAAACCATTCCCCCAGGTCCATCCCTACCTCTCAGCTGAACTGCGTTCTAACAGGGCCTGTGAGTTTGGGGACACCAAAGTAGCCTCCTGAGATTGGGTGGTAGCCTTCTACCCCTATTTATACAGTGTTAGGTGTATGTACTTTACTGGAACTTTGGGGCTCCATTGGGCATTATTTCTGCTTTAGTTTTCTTCATTTATCATGTGTTTCAGATGAAGAAACTCCTCACTGGTGTGATGCGACACTGTTTGTGCCATCTGTGGCATCTGCTCTGGCCCCTCCTTCATGGCAGTGTCCGTTTTCCCTCTGGATGCCGTCTGTCATTAAGCACGAGGTCAAATGCTCTTTTTCCTGCACCCTTCTCTGGTTTCTGCTACTCATTCATTTACTCGGTTTCAGTAAGCGTTTGTGAGTGTCTCACATGTGCTCAGTGCTGTGCGGGAAGCACTGAAGACGACAGACAGAAATCACTGCCCATGGTCCTTACCTTCTGCTCTGGGAGAGGGGGAAGTACATACGGGCTGTCAGATGGTGGGGATGGCTGGCGGACAGGTAAGTCTGTTCTCTCCTTCGGCCTCAGGTCTCACATGCCTCTCATGGCATATACATGAAAACACGTTGGCCCTACCTTTTGGGTGATTTTAGGGATTTCCAAAGCTTTTCATAACATATGTGAATTTTGCCTTACCCATGGACTTAGGGACCAATTTCCTGATGTGATTCATTCCCACCTTCCTTCCTCCCCACCTCCTCCCCCCCCCCGCCCCGGCACAGGTGAGGAAACTATCAGAAGGAGGGATTTCTCCCCTCTCTGCGTGAGAGGAAGGGTGAGTGAGAATTGAGCACATGCCTTTGTAACCTGCAACCGGGGCTTTATCCTCGTTAGCCTCATTTCTATAAGACCACGGCGATTGTGTGCGTGCGGCCTAGTAGTGCCAGTGGTAGGAATGGAGCCCAGAAGCTGGGCAAGATGCGCAGGCTGGATGGCTGAATAGGAGTGGTTGGTTCCCTACGAGTGTGCGGTGGCCCTGGGCTGCCTCCACCTCCTCTTGGCCCAGGCTGGAGACGCCTGTTCCGAAACCTGTAGCTGCTTCTGCTCTGTATCTAATGGATTCAGGCTGCATGCTCCCCTGCTCCCCACCCCCTGCAGTTCTTTAAAGCCCATCTACCACATGGAATTGGCAGGTTCACTTAATTATTTGGGAGCCAGATAAAAATGCTTGGTTCTTTGTTCCTACATTATATGCCATTTCACGGTTTCTCTTCTCCCACAAATTGCTGAGACTGTTCAATTTGGGCCTTCAGTTGGTTCTCTCAGAGGCAGACCTTTCAATTTATATTCCAAGGCCTGTTCGTTTTGATTACATGTTTAGGACATCAGTTAGGTTTCTTAATCTATGCATTCATACTTCTTTTTGCCCGTCTCATTTTCTTCTTGTAAATGTGTTCCATTGTGAGAAGCATGCAGTCATGTGGCTGTAATGAAATGCAAGTGCTTTTTTTCCTTTTGCTGTTATTGTGAACGATTTTTTTTTTTTTGCTTAATTTTCCCTATGTTTTTGGGTCCTGGCAATGATGATGATGAAAGTTTTTTCTTTTTAAATCCATTCCTGCACTTAGATATCAAGTAGGCAGAAGGTTATTACTGGACAAGAGAGACACCCAGGAAACCACGACCCAGACTTCAGAAAATGTGCCAAGTGCAATGCCAATTGTAAAAACAATATACTGGGTCTCTTCACTCATGATACTTCGAGTCTGGCTTCCGCACGTTTCCCCATTTGTCCTGTGGGGTACGCACTGGGTCTCCTTTAACCCACGAGGAAACTGAGACTAAGGCTGCTGAAGTGACCTGCAGGAGCTCACACGGAGGAAAAGGGTCAGCTGGGGTTCACACCCACCTATGGAGGCTCCAGGCCAGTACTAGAGTCTGTGCCAAAGGAAGGCATCCCAGGACGTCCACCTCAGCTGGGAGCTCTGATAAGACAGTGGAGGCAGCCCCTCCCGAGTGCGGTTGGCGGCTCTCCTGATTTCCTCTGTTCAGAGCATTGGAAACATGACTACATGCATGTAGGTCTCTGCTGCACTTGTACAGAGTTTTACAGCTTCTCCAAGCTTCATTTTTGTTTTTTAATTCATTAAATGGAAGAGGGGGTGGGGGTGATGGAGATGGAAGAGAGAGAGAGGGAGAGGAGGTTAATATTCCAGAGAATGGGTTCCGGAATCACCATACTTACTTCAGAATCCTGGGTCTGCCTTGTTTTGACTCTGTGATTTTAGAAACTTGAACTTCAGTTTACTTATTTGTAAACTGGAGATAATAGTACCTACCTGAAAGGTCACTTGAGGATTTAATTGAAAAAACAAACAAATAAATAACAGAAACTTATGTGAAGCATTCAGTGCAGTACGTGGCATTTAGCATAGTGCAAAATAAACATTTGCCGGTATCGTTTTTCTGTTGGGAGTCATTTATTCATTCACATATTCAATGTGCATATACTGAGTGATACACAGGCTGGCCTCCTGACACTGCTGTTATAACCCCGACTTTGGCCCATGTAGGAACTCAGTAAGGCTTTGTAGATAAGACATGGTTGCATCTGTGGTGAACCGGAACTTGGTGAGTGTGAAATGATAAATCACATTCTATTAAAATGCTACCTTAGTGTGAAAAACCACTTGTCACAGAAGTGCCCTGCAGAGAAAGGAGTGTTGAAGTCTGACAGGGTCACCGGGGAATAGAGTGGCTGCTGGATGGTGGAGGGATATGGTGTGAAGTGGCCTAAAGTGGAGGAGCCTGGAAGGCCGAGGTGTTCGTTGGGCATGTGTGGTCCTAAAGGTCAGATGGCAAAGTTTAGGCTTCATGCAGGCATGCGTTCGTCCACTCGTTCATTTACAGTGCTGGGGGGTGTGGGAGACGGATCAGAGCGCCAATAGATTAAAGATAAACCAGGTCAATGGAGGTTAAAATAATCTCAAAGGGAGAGAGATGATGAGGGCTGGATTCAGGGCAGCGATAATGGGAAGTAGCTGAGAGAAATCACAGATGATGAGATGGTTTAAAAGCCCTTTTAAAAAAATGGAGTTCTGGTTGGTCATGAAAGGAGAAACGGGTACACCCAAGTGATTTGGACCGGTCCTGAGAGTGCTCCAGGCAGGGGACAATGGACTACTTGGTTAAAGTGACCTGGAAAGAGTGGGCAGCCGGTCTGTGGTGGGGAGTGCATTCTGAAAACTCTTAGGCACGTTTGGGGGTTGGCTGGACAACGAGCTTGACCCGCTCTTCATCCAGTTGTTCCTAATTGTGTCAGTTCTACTCGTAACTTTTATTTTGTTCTTGTTGTTTCAAATTTCCTATATTTAGAGCCTTCCTAGCAAATGGCAAGAAAGAAGTTTTATTTTTTTCTCTCCACCATAAAATAGACTATTTTCCTTTTCTTGTTGGAGGCTATATCTCGTTTGCCCTTCTTCTGTTTTTTCCTCCTTTGAAGATTTCTGCTAAGAACACGTATGCGGAACAGGCTACAAGGATGGCTCAGCTGAGTGCTGGAGTGTATTTAAGAGTTCTTTACTGTCTGCCAGCTCCAGCAAAGAAACGGTGGCTTTGAAATATGTGCCTATTTATTTCCCGTGGCATTCTCTCTGCTTACAACCCTCCTTTCCGGTTCATTTATTTTTGCAGCCATCACATCAATTAGAGAAACTGTATAAATAGGTCTGCCTGTCGGGAACTGATGCTGTGCATGCTGATTGCAGTCTCTGGTTATGAACCCGACTGAAAGCGTGAGGTAGCCCCCACCCTGCCTTTTCTCCCTGAACGGGTTCGTCCAAGGGCTGCCCCTGTTGGCAGAACCTGCCTTTGACCTTCAGCCACAGTGAGCCAGTCTGTGCTGGCTCCACTCCAATGCCCAGGGGATAGAACTTTGCCCAAGGTGGCCAGTCATGCCTCACAGCTGCTCAGTGGTGCTGGTCGTTGTTGATATTTCCTAGAAAATTTTGGCTCCACATTTGTCATTGGTTACTTGGTTTATTTGACACTTAGCTTGTCTTGCAAAGTCTTGTTGGGGACTTTAGGGAACATGGCAGTGAGACTGGGGCTCATAGTGTTCACGGAAGACGAGAAATAATCAATACCTTCCTTTTTTTCCAGTGTGTAATTTAATGGTTTTAGTATATTCACTGAGTGGTGCAGCGACCCCCATGGTCTAGTTCCAGAGCATCTTCATCGCCTCAAAGAGAAAGCCCGTGCCCGAGCACTCGCTTCCCACACCCCTGCTCCTTGCCCCTGGCATTCAATAGTCTACTTTCTAAATCTGTGGACTTGCCTATTGCAGACAGGCCGTCCAAATGGAGCCATATACTACATGGACTCCGAGTCTGGTCTGTTTCACACAGCACAGTGTTTTCAGAGTGTCGTAGCCGGTGTCTGTGCTTTATTCCTTTCTGTAGCCAAGTAATGTCACTATGTGGATATACCACGTTTCGTTTACGGGAGCAATATCTTGAGTATCAGCCTTGGGTGCTTTCTGTGTTCGTGTTCCATGAGCTGTACCTTATTAAGTTCATTTGTCCTCGCGTTAAGCCTGCTTTGTTGGTACAATGATAATAGCCATTTCATGTCTAAGGAAGTAGGTCACACAGCTAATAATTGGCCGAGCTGGCTTGGTTTAACCACAGCCCGTGCTCTTAACCACCACGTAATTCCACCCCCTTATAAGTCAGGGCATATAAGACATCTTTAAAAATGATTATGAACGCGGAGAAAGTTACAAAGGCCTTAGGTGGCTACTCTGGGGGTGAGTAGCACAGAGTTGGGTGGCCTGTGGTTCCCTTTGGATTATGTGCTTTCAGGCCAGCAAAAGTGGTAGTGTCCACAGGGAGGTGGGTGGGGCTCAGCCCCAGACGGAGGTTTTCAGGCAGTCTGTGTACCTGGGTGGGGCAGGGGCAGGGGCAGGCAGGGACTTGATAGGGGGCAGTTGTTTTCTGTTGGAATGTAGAGGAGTGTACACGCAGGACTAAAGGCGGTGCCTGGCTCACCACACACGTGGTAAGTGACCGAATGAATGAGAGCTATGATGGGTGGGTGCCAGATTAGAGAGCCTTGAACCGCAAATGATAGAGTCCATGCCCTGGGGTGTCTCGAAGGGTGTTGAAACTTGCAGTGATGAGTTACTTGCCTGTTGGATGGTATACATCCTGCCCAAGTCTGCTTGTATTTGTTACTCTGCCGGAGCTTCCGTTCATCATCTGTCTGGAGTCCTTTCCAGGTTCTTTCCTGTGTCATTATAGGGTCGGGCCTAGTCTTTGCCCCAGGGAATTGTTCTGTGAGACAAGGCTTCTGTTTCTGCAGATCAGTTTGTCATTCAACAAGTATTTGAGACCCTACTATGTGCTAGGAAATGTTTTAGGCACTGGAGATGGACATCATTGAACAGAATGGAGAACTCCCACTCCCTTGGAACTTAGGTAGTTTATCAGGGGAAAGAGAAAAGAAAGAATTGGCATGCTAAATTATTTTGTTTTTTATTTAATACAGCGAATGTTGCAAAAAAAAAAGAAGGAAAGGTAAAGCACAGTAAAGGAGGATGGGAAGAGGTGGACATTTAAATAGAAGGAGAAGGTGCTGTTGGAGCACAAGCTTGCAGGTGGTTAAAGGTGGGCTGGAAGCCAGGGCGGAGTTCCGGGGGTGTTCGTGGGGGAGGTGAGTACAGCTGGTGTTTGCCCAGGGGCAGTGACGGGAGCAAGTCTTGTCACTCCCCCGGTCATCTGGGGACTCTGGCTTCTCCTCGGAGTGGAGTGGCAGCGTTGCAGGGCCGAAGAGAAGAGTGACAGTGACACATTTGCACATGTGGCTTTCAGTGCTCTCTCTGGCCACAGCATTGAGGATCGTGGACTGATACTGAATCTGTAATATGTTAAGCACACTAACATAAAAAATCCTGACTGTTGTGAGTCCAGAGTGTGGGAATTCTGGAATATTCTTTTAGGCTCCCAGGGGCCCTCTGAATCCATTTGCTTCTTTTCTTGTCTTTGGTCAATCAGAGCCTCAAGGGGAAGTGACCACCTTCCACAGCAGAAGCTCAGCCCTGCTGGATGGGTGTCCTGCTACTGGCTGTACATGACCAGGCCTTGGGTTTCATTCATTCTAGGAAGACTTAGCAATTAGTATTGCTAACTTTATAGTATATACTTTATATACTTTGCACACTTTGCATACTTTATAGTATATGCTTTAAGATATAACTGCATGTCATGTAGCTCCTGGATGCTCGTGTAAAAACTGTTTTAGGTTGATTTATTTTATTTCACAAGGTTTTCTTCAGGTTGAAAAAATGAACTCAGAAGTGTCCTTTTGGTCTGCCAACTTACCCCATTGGGAGTAGGAAACAGGTCGAACAGGAGTCACATTCTCTACTCTGAGAATGGACAGCCCCTTGGGGCATAAGTGTGCCTAGCCCTGTATCAAGAGCACCAAGGCCACTTATTTTATCAGGGCGGCGTGGGGCCTTCTCTGGGCCAGGACTTTTGGAAGATGCTTGGGTGTTTGAAATTCATGTTACAGCTGCTGTACTCCTTTCCCCCCTCCCCGTTGGAGATTATACGATAGCTCTTTGGCAGAATGTCAGTTCACATGTTTGTAGAGGTGGGTGAATGGATGAAAAGGCAGAGCAGGCATTTAACTAGCTGAAAGGAAAATGTCAGTTTCCGCGGGTTAAGCGCATCTTTGCGGCATATTTAGCACTTGACTTCTTCCAAATATGTCTACATGAAATAACCTCTGTTTTCACACAGGAAATATTTGAATAACTTTGAAATATGTTTGTAATGCTGGGTATGTGACCAGATGGAAGAGCATTTCTTGGCCGATGAGTGTAAACAAACTGCCTCCACCGTTGATGTTACAGCTGTAGACATAAGTGTGTTTTCGTTGGTTACATTTTGTTTCGGAGAGTGTACAGTCCTTTGAAGCTAAGCCCAAATTGAGTTTCCATTTGAATTTTGTTGACGGAGCTTTCATTTGTGTTATTGATTTTACCTGCCCTTATTGGCTAGAATATTTTATCGCCATGTGTAATGGATATAACTGTTTACATTTTTCAGATAGTTTCCAAATAATCATTTCTGTCTCTGTCCGCCCCCCCCCCACCGGGGGAGAAGTGCTCTGCAAACAGCTTTAGGGGACTGTAGTTAAAGGAAATTGGCGGAAGCTGGATGGGTTACTGAGTCTGTAGAGTCTGGGTAACTGATCTGCTGCTGTGTTGAATTGGGAGACATTTGCCGTGCAAGAATTTAGACTTTTGGAATGTCATGAGGAGTGGTGTTCCCTTGTTGTAACCTAGAAGTGAAGGAAGGTAAAGGACCTGCTTTCTACTTATCACGAACCACCTTGTCACACGCCATCCCATTTCATCCTCGCTCATCATGCCAGTTGACCTCAGTCCTGTCTGACAGTGTGGAGAAGTGGCCTTGGAGAGACAGGATCCATAGGACCCCACGGGCAGAGTTAAGACCTGGACCCAGTTCTTAGCTCCTCTGAAGACCAGGTTCTTCTCTTCGCTGTCTTTGGTTGACCCCAAGGAGAGAGCAAGCTGACGTTTGTCAACTTATCCCAAGTGACTGCGTGGGATAGATCTAGTGTTTCTGAACCTCTAGACAAGTACATGGAGAACCAGTGCCTTTACCTGATGATGAATTTATTCTCAATATTTAATAAGTGTAGTCTGGGTCTGTGAGATCCACCTGGCTCTTGTCTGACAAATAATTGTGTGACTGTCTCGAGGACTAGTGAAGCCTCAGGTCTCTCCCAGCTCCGTGACACTGAGACCATGAAGCTGCAGGGACGGCTTCTCCCAGGGCCTTTCCAGAGCCTCTGCCTCCACATGGGCCTCTTCCCCAGCTGGCCTCGCCATCTCCCAGGAAAGAAGTCCAGGGCACCCTGAAATCAGATCACCCAGGAGATCTTAAATTAATTGGCATTTAATAAAAATGTTTGCAGGAATTGAGGAGCCCATGCACACAGTTGCCTGTGGGTGTGCCACACGCTTGCATCTTGACCTAAGTGTGATAGAGGAGCGAAGACAGGTCCCCGGAGACCACAGACTAAAAGGTTGTGATATTAGGAGCGGGAATGACACTGGTCCCTGGCTTTGGAATTCTAGGGAGCTCTTTCCGGCTGTGCGTGTCTGGATGTGACTTGGTCAAATAATGGCTGTTTCTCTGGTTTTAAATGAAGTTGCATGATGGGCTTGTTCACGGAAGTCTTGGTGTGTTTCAATAGAAAGAGATTTGTCTCGGATCCCAAATCTCCCAATTCCACGAGAGGCAGCACTATGAGTGGGCTAGGAGTGCAATGAGTTTTGCTTGGAGTGGGGCCAGTGGTGTGGACCTGGGTGTGCGCACAGAAGCACACTGATCCGAGTGTGTGGTGTGTGGCATGGAGGAAGGAGAAAGAAGGAGTGATGTTCCCGGTAATTACCGTGTTTTGCCATGCATAATGTGTTCCCGTGTATAATGTGCACCCACATCTTAGCGCTAATTCCCATGTATAGTGCACGTCCTTATTTTTCCCTCAAAAATTTGGGCAATAAAGTATGCATTATATATGGCAAAATACAGTAGTTATAAAAATAAAACAAAATGCCAAAGCAACCTATGTTATTTGAATTATTATGAATTATGAATTATTACTATGAATTATTATGAGGATTTACTGAAATAATACACGTGAAATGCTTTAAACCTGGCTCATAGTAGGTACTCGGTAAATAGTGCTTTTTATATTATTACTCTTGCCTCTTTTACTATTGCAGATGTATAGGGTCTGGCAGAAGTAAGGCTTGAGTATGGTTGGTAAGGTATAATATCAGTGTAATAATTTATAGTTTTAATTTGAACATTTCACCTAAAATGTCATATGGTGCTTGATATTGTTATGTTATGGAATTACATGCTTATGATTTTGTAATAAAAAGTGGTGTTATTTGTGCTAGATACATGCCCCCCCCATATATATGCATGAGAGATGGACTTATGAATGAAGAAGATGCTGTATAAGTTTCATAACATCTATAACTGATAGGATTAGATGATGAGTACAATTAGGGTCTAAACCAGACATGTGAGAAGTCTGGGTTTCCAATCAGAATTTTATAATGATTCTGCTACAGGCATTATTTAAGACAATAAAGTGAATGTGGACTCTCGGGTCCCTCTTGTTCCAAACCCCTGGTGGAGTGACATTTGACATTTCAGTCTCTGCCCTGTCCTTCCCACTAGGCCCTGCAGAGTGGTGTGGGGGGGTGGAGAGGTCCCAAGCTGTCAGGGAGGAACCTCTAGCTGCCAAAGTGCCAGCTGTAGGTTAAGGAGGTTAAGAGTTTCCTCCCTGTGCGACCCTTCTGTCTCGCGGTAGGAATTACAGTCGGGACACCGGTGAGGGCGCTTGGCAAGGCAGGGCATGGAGAACAAACATTCCCAGTGGCAGTTTCGATTATGGACACGAGATGGTCTCCACCACAGACTCTGTGCCATGACGAGAGTCTTTTCGGGTGCTGCGGCCGCTTGCCTGAGTCAAGGACAGATGGCGCTGTGTTCTTCCTGTGACTCCGAAGTGACGAAAGTTACTTTCTCCCTGGCTTTTAATCACAAGGGGGAGAAAACCTCACTCAGTAAATCATGTCATTTGAAGACTATGTGGCGGCCACCCTGCAATCTTTCTCTTACGGTTCCTCAGGGTGGTTTTTTTCCTACCATTTGGTCTGCAGCTTCCAAGCTTCCCCAGGAAACACGAAGAATACATGTTTCTTTTCATTTTGAATCAGATGTACTTAGCAGCCGCATCTATAGTGAGCAGAGGATCACTCTTGTTTAAGAGGCCGTTAATCACCGATTATGTACGTTCCAAGTAGGAGCTAAAGGCCAGAACTTTAATCTTGTTGGCCTCCTCTGGAGGAAAATAAGGCCAGAGGCTGCCAACCGCCTGCCAGAGAGATGGGAGGGTGAGAAGCGAACTTTCTCCTGCAAATCAAAGGAGGGCCCGTTGCTTATTCCAGTTCCTCTTTTTCAGGCAAAATACAGCTGCCTGTGAATGGTGTTCTTGTGAATGGACAGCCTGGAATTGGGCCCTGAGGGTTGATGTGGGGGAGGGCCATGTTGGGGAAGGGTTTGGAAGCATTTCCTCCCCTGATGAGTGCCCTGGGAACTCTGTTATCGAGGTGACCTAAGGCTCCACCTGACTTCTCTCAGTGGGTTTCGCTGGTTCCATTTGCCAGCACAGAGGAATGATCGGGGGACCTCTTTGTAAAGAAGTAGGCGGTACCCATTGGTTTTCCTACCTCATGTGTTGGGTTGCACTTGAAGCTTTGGCATCACAGCAGCTATGTGGCGTATCTGCTGATGTACCCATCAGTCTGTGGAACGGAAGGGGAAGGTGAGGAGTGCTGCAGGGAAACAGGTGCCTGGGAATTGCCAAAGGTTTTAGGAGAGGGTGTTTCTGCCTCTGAAATAACCACTGTAGTGTGGGCATCTGGCTCATGCCAGGGCACTGAAATCAGGGAGATTTGATGCCCGTGAGCACTAACTAGGATTTGGGAGTAACAAAAACAGTCTAAACTCATTCCCTCCGAAAAGTCTAGATGTCAGGTACGCTAGAATGTGGATGGGCACTGTATACCAGGCCTGACCATCCCAGAGGCTCGGGCCTGGCTGCATCCGTGATCTCCCCCAGCTGGTGGTTTCAGTGTGGGCTTCTGGCCAAGGGATGCAGAACTAGAAGGAAGGACAAGGAGCAGGAATCAAAACCTGGACGGTGGCAGCACATTTCATAATCGGCAGTGATGTGCAAGTACGAAAGCAGGGGTGGTGGTTCTGGAGCGAGGATGGCAGGGGTTCTGGCCCCAGTCTGGCAGTTCAGGCTCAGTATACAGACTGGGGGGGAAGTTCCAGGGGCTCCTGATCCGATTCTGCCTGGAGAGTAGCCATGGCTGCTCACAGGCCTGGGCTGGGGAACTGGAAGCACGTCTCTCCTGTAGTCTTCTGGACGGGTGGACACAGTAGAGGGTATTTTTATTTTTACTGATGGGGAGACCAAGGTTCAGGAAAGTGAAATACCCTGCAGGTCACATGGCTGGAAGCGGCAGAGCCAGGATGGGAACACCGGCTTTCCGAGCTTCTCCTTCCCTGACTCAGGTCTGGTTGTTCTTGTCTACACACTGGCTGCGTTTCCTCTGACAGATTTCAATGTGTCACACATAGAGACATGCTTATGTTTCTGTGAATTGATTGGGTTCAATTTCTATGAGCAAATGTTTCTACCTTTATTGCTTTTGCACCTAGAAGGATGCTTAGCATCTCTGTGGTCCCAACATAGTACGGGATTAGCAGGGCTGCCTCCGAAGCTGGGAGGACAGTCCTGTCCCACCACAGCGGATGGAGAGGCAGGTAACCTACCCTGGGTTTGTAGCGCCTTCCCTCTTAGGAAGGCGGATCAGCACACTGCTACGGCAGGTCAGCGGCAGGAAGGGGCTTGCTGTTACCACTAGTCTTTAGTAGGTCCACTGAGAGGACTAAGTGGCAGGCAGCCCCTTAGCAAGTTGCAGATGTGGGTGGTCGAATCCCGATAGTTAACTTGCTAAGTGTGGTAAAAGCATCCATGTCTCCCTACTGTCTGTGAGGTAAAGTTTAAACAACTTCTGGAATTCCAAGCTTCTGCAGTTTGGCTCGGGCCTCCCTTTGCAACTGGTCCCCATTACTGTCCCTCGCAGGCCTCCCTGAGCCAGGCGTCCAGCCTAGACCCTGGCCTTCCCGGCCGTTCTGAATGGCCTTTGCCTCCACCTCCTTGTACCAGGACACTAACCGCCTTTTGAATGTCGCTTTCATTCTGCTCCCCCTTCACTCTTGACCACTTTCTCTACTAAACTGATCCATCCCTGCTTCCAGAAGCTCATCTACTCCTCTCTGCCTCACAGGACCCAGCAGACAGCTGCGTTTATAGGAGAAGGGTTCAATTTTTGTCTCTAGATGAGATCAGTATATCTCAGAGCATCGTACATTCACTGGATGCTCTTTGGGAGACCTTTCCTTCATCATCTTCCTTTCCATCAAGGGGTTAAGTGAAAGCAGAAGAGTGCTGGGCTGGGGGTTGAGAAACCAGTTTGTCCATCCTGAGCGACTGTCCAGCCTGTGTCACCTGGGCCAATAGATTTTCACCTCTCTCAGCCTCATCTTCCCTAATTGCAAAACGGATGTGGGTCATACTACCCACCAGGCATGCTAAACCAGATGAACACTAGCCTTGCATCTCTGGGAAGGAAAAGCCATGTGTGTTCTTTCTTTCCGCCCCAATGGCATGTTGCTTCCTTTCCTCCGGGCCCTACGGCTTTGCCAAAGGCATCCTGCCTGTAGGCAGGGCCCTTCGGTCAGTTTTCCTGCTGGTTTCCCTAGAAGGGCCAGCACTGCACCCAGTATGAGCAGTGGCTTCGACAGCCTCTGAGTAATTGGACAGTGCCCGCTTCCCAGCGAATCCCAGAGGTCCTCACTGAATCTCCACTGGCAGTTTGATGCTTTTTCTCCTGTTACTTTACGTAGGACGACTGGACCAGATTGATAATACTAATATTGTTTCTCAGTGCTTTCCTCTTCAGGCCTGTCACTGCGGTGAAAGATTCTTGAGTTTTCTGTGTATCACTTCCACAGGCCTCTTTTATTAGTGCTTGGCTTTATTTTATTGAAGATAACAGTGTAATTTGGTGTCAGTTCGTGCAGTTGAGGTGATATAGGAGGAGACAAAGCTTACACATTCACTCCGATTTTGTGACTGTAACATCTCCAGTATTTATGGCATTAATTCTGTAGTGCAGCGTCTCGTACACCAGGACAGCATGTTATGTGCCCGAGCGCAGTGCTTTGTCGGAAGGCTGTGTCCCGCATAGCTTTGTCATCAGGCATGTAACTAAATACGTACACAGATGAAGTGACCTAGGGAATGTTGGGAAACCCCAGCTCAGGCAGGTGGCCGTGGGAGGCCAGTGCCTGACATGGTGGACCGAACCCAGGCTGCGCCTCTCATTCATCTCTTCTCTCCATTCCCACTTCAGCTACACCCTGGCTCAGCTCCTTATGGATTCCCTCCCCCGGGTCCCTGCAAGTGGCTCCTCTTTGACTTCTTGCCTCTGTCTTATTGTGGCTAATCCATCTTCTGCGTGCCCACCACTGGGAACTCTCGGTCCTGGGTACTGCCTAGTCATTTTCTTGCTCAAGGAACTTACTCGCTCTCCGTTGCCTGAAGAAGAAGTGGTGGATACACTGGCCTGGCATCTGTGTCTGTGCACTGCCCACTGAACCTGACCGATGCTTTCCTGCCCCTCTACCTGGTTCCCTCCTGTCTGTGGCGTGCTACCACCCCCTCACCACTCACTAACTCACCCTTCAAAACCTACTTTCCTGACAACTTCCAGGCTGCAGGAATTTGTCCCTCTTCCAGACCTTGCAACTCTTCGTGTAGCCTAATAGTTTCGTTATTTATTGATGGTAACAGATTATTCCACAACTTAAAGCAACAAACCTATATTACCTCCCCCAGTTTCTGAGGTCAAGAATCTGGGAGTGGTTCGGCTCAGGGTTTTTCAGGAGGGTGCAGTCAGCCTGTTAGCTAGGGCTGCTGTCGCCTGAAGATGTGGCCGGGGCTGGAGGCAGCACTTCTGAGTGTGCTCTAGAGGCTCTTGGCAAGAGACTCCAGCTCTTTATAGGGCTGTTCAATGACATGCAGCTGGCCTTCCCAAGGTGACTGATGAGAGAGAGAGAGAGAGAGAGAGAGAGAGAGAGAGAGGTAAATGCTAAAATGGAAGCTGTGATGGCTTTTGTAATCTAATCTTGAAAGTAAAGACCATGACTTCTGTAGACGAACTGGGCATATTGTGGCAGATGGCCACTCAGGGGTGTGACTAACAGAAGGTGAGGTCATTGGGGGCCACCTTGGAGGCTGGTTACTGGACCTGCCTTGTCTTTTTTGCATGCATATATTCTGTTTTTCCAGTTACCTGGAAAGTATTTGAGATCAGAGGCTGGTCTCATTCACTGTTGTGACTCCCATAATTCATTCAGAGTGCTTTTCGTGGACATGTTTGTCTTACCTGTTGGGCTTCTTATATTTTATTTTTAATAAACTGATGCAAGACACTAAGGCCCAGAGGAGTTACATGGCAGAGCTTGTGAATTCAGTACTAGTCTTTCTGATCTAAAGCCTATTTTCTTTCCACTATAAAATGGTTTGCTGATTTTGATTTCTGTGTTTTCTACAGCTTGCTTCCTGTCTGTTAGCTATAGTGATAGTTAAGAGGAACAAGTGGATAGCACCCAGTGATGTGGGAAAGTAATTTGTATGCTACAGTTCCCAAATAGGGAAGGTTTCTAAGAAGTCGTTTAAGTCAACTGAAACTTCATCTTCCTGGCCTTTATTTATTCAGCAGTTGTCCAGTGAAAGCCTCGGATTTATCTGACTGTTCTACTGAACAAGGCCACTCGGGAGACCGCTAAGAATGCCGCGTTTCAGCAGGAGTTTTCATCCCTGGCTGTGTGGAGAGATCCAGCCGCCACCTCCCACCACAAGAAATTTCCTACCACAAAACCTTGCTCGTCTGTTTCAAACAGGGAAGGCTCTTGGAGACAGACTCTGGGTTCTCCAGATTTAGTGGGACTGGTCTGTAATCTAAATTGGAACATCTCCTGATAAATTGCCCTAGATACTGTGATTCAGCTTCAGAGGGAGAGGGGGTGTGTGTGTGTTGGGTAGGAGGTGTTGGGGAGATGGGAAGAAAAGAAAAAAAGAAAGGAAAAATTCTTGCTGTAGCCTCAAGTTCAAAAGTTATGGTGGTTGAATTAAAGGAGCTTTGATTTTCTTTTTCATTTTGAACAAAACTCTGGCTCCCTTAGTTGAATTTCAGAATGTGGAACGAGTGCAAAAGTCTCTAATTTCAGTCACTCTCCTTTCATTTTCTGCAGAAAGGGGGACACCGCAGGTAGATTTCTAAAGCTTGAACCCCTCAATCTTTTGTGTTCCCGCTCAGCGTCATCTTTTATGTCTGCAGGGGACATTTTCACTCACTCTTAGGACTTACTGGCTAAAGATACATTTTTCAAAAATTCTGTTTGATTTAGGCATGTCCCGCACCCCTCAGTGCTTAGAAAAGTATTGAGTATTGTTTTTCCAACACTGTCCTTACTTCTGCATGGATATTCTTTTCTGTTTTTTCCTGTAATGGCCATGAGTTTCCCCAAAACTGTGGGATTGTTTGGTTCTCTAACTTGAAGGATCTAAAACTGTGGAGGAGGAAAGGATAAGAAGGAGTTTGAAAAGGAGTTGGGGGTGAGCTTCCTCAGAGACTCCCTGTGGCTGGGTGATTCTGAGGTGGTTGTGTGGACATTGCCAGTTTCTTAGCAGTTGCTCTGAGTCAAATTCTTTCCCCTGGAGCTCTGAGGAAGGCCCCATGCTGCTGGCAGTAGCATTCTGTCTCCCCATTTAGTTTTTTATTTCTGTATGTATCTATATTCATATGTCTAGCTAGATGAATTATACTTCAATGCGTATTGGGAGACATAGCGCAAGCACAAAGTATTTCTAGAAATGTCCATGTTTATTTGCGGTTGCTTCTCACGCTCACCTTCAACATAAATGGACATTTACAAATTGGAGGGAGCAATTGGAAGTCCTCCAGAGGAGTTACTCCATCAGGTAGCTTTGGGCAGTTGTTAAGGCACATGTTGCTGGGCCTGTCCACACGTAGTTGCTAGAAACACCACAGGTAGGACATGTGCACTGGAAAGAAAACCATTGGGAGCAGGGAGATGAGTGTCCCTGTGGGTGGGGTTTCCTTAGAGAGCACCAAGGAGCTGCCTCACCCCTAGGAGAAGGTACACAAATCCAGAGGGAGGGTGGATGTAATAGGAATTAAGGTGACTTGGTATATTGGCCTCGTCACCTTCTGATACGTATACCCTGGCTTACAATAAACATGTTAGTGATCATAATTGTTAATATGTGTAGTACTTAGTCGTTTGTCCAGTCCTGTCATGGGCTTCATCTTCTTTGCCTTCACAGAATCCCCGCCCCAAGCTCCAACCTGACCCACAAAATAGAATGTCCTACGAATGGGCTTTTGGAATGAGTATATATGTATATATATAAGTGAATCCTTTCGAGCTGATACAGATGCAAACAGCCTGACTGTATCCAAGGAATATCACTAGGGAACAATTGAAATAGAACCTCTTCCTTTTTCTTTAATTCAGTTCCAATAATTAAGGTTTGCTGTGGGTAATTAGGTTTTAGTTTTCTTTCAGGGTCTCATCTGAACTTCATCTATAGTAGTGGGGCATGCCTTGGGGTGATGAACCCTTTTACATCTGCAGCTGGATCCTGGTTCGAGCCCTCCTCTGGTGCTGGGTATGGAGCCATGTACTCGATCAGGCATGTGTGTGTGTGACCAGGAGCAGAGAATGGAAATAGGTTCCAGTGGAAATATTGAGTCAAATGCCTGGTATTAGTTTTAAAAACAGGCATGTTTATGTTTGAGTGTCTCTCTGTGTATACAGACTTCAGAAGGCCCCTTTGGGAAAGAAAAGAGCACAGAGGAGAGCCAGTAACTGTATGGGTGCTCTCTGGAGGGAACTTGTTGGCCTCTGGAATGAAGGAAGAAGTCTTAACGCCAGTTCTGGTCGAGAGATGCTGACGGAGTTCTGAGCACAAATAGGGCATATTTCAAATGTGTTTTTAGTTCTCTACTGAAATATCGGAGCCCTAATATAAAATTCGTTCTTCCAGCATTATAACTGTACGCTCGGTAGGTTTTCTGATGCGTATCATTTGTGTGTCAATGGCAAGTTTCAATGTTTTGTTGTATAATCTGCATTTTTTAAAGGAGAAAGTTCAAGTGGTTGAGGGCACAATAGTAAGAGCTCTGTTCTAGTAACTCTTCTGGCATTAAGTAACTGTGTGACTTTGAGAGAGTTATTTCCCTCCCTCAGGACAAAAGTCTTTTCACCAGAGGAAGGAGAGATGAAGAGAAGACGATCTCAGTTCGCATCTGCACAGGTGAATCAGGTCAGCACTGTGCTAGCTGACCAGAGACACTGGGCGGCCCAGACAACAGACATTCATTTTCTCACAGCTCTGGAGGCTGGGAAGTCCAAGGTCAAGGCGTCAGCAGGTTTGGTTTCCCCTGAGGCCGCTGTCCTTCACGTGCAGATGGCTTTCTTCTCACTGTGTCCTCACATGGTCTTCCGGTTGAGTGCCCACATCTTGGCGTCTCTGTGTGTGTCTACCTTTCTCTTTTTATAAGGACGCTAGTCAGACTGGAGTAGGGCCCATCCTAATGGTCTCATTGTAACTTAACACTTTTTGAAATGCCCTATCTTCAAATATGGTCACATTCAGAGATACTGGGGGTTAGGGCTTCAAAATAGGAATTTTGGGGGAACGAGTTTACCCTTTAATAAGCATGCAAATTACTTTGGGTATTAGAGGTCTATTATGAAGCGGTGGTTGGGGGTGGGACAGGGCACCCCTGGGTGTCTATAACAGAGGTGGAACAGATAGAGTGAGCCCCCTGAAGACATCTGGTTCTTTCCCTGCTTTTCTGGAAACGAGCTCCGAGATTACCCCTGTGTTAGTGTAGTCGGAGCTGGAGTCAGAGCGGTGGCTATTAAGGGGAGCTGTGAGTGATGCCTTCATTAATATTAGAGGATGCTGAGGCCCAGAGAGGGATCGTGCTCTGTCTATAATGAAGTCTTCTGATTTACAGCCCAGTGCCATCCACAGAAAGACAAATCAGAGTATGTAACCATACTCTCCCATCTTGCCTCTCCGACACCTCTCTGGTACCCCAGCTGGGGGTGCCGTGCCATTTTTCATGCTTCGAGGAGTGAAGGATATAATGGTATTTCACTGGGAATGTGCTAAGCATGTTAAAAAATTAATGACATCCTCTAATCAAAAGCTTTTTGTCTGAGGGAGGGCTTTCTTAATTTTTTTTTTTTTTAACATTTTCTTGGTCTTTCAAAGAAGGATAGATTTTTTCACCATGAGCTGTAGGAACAAGGCTAGTAAATCTTGAAATTAGAAGTTTTGTTCCATTTATAAACAGGTAAAGAACAAAGAAGCAGTAGTAGGAATGATCTACTTCTTTAATTTCAGAATCAGGACCAGAAGTGATTTTTGATATGTAAATAGTTTTAGACCCAGTGGACTGTGAAACTGTTTAAGAAATTACATCAAATTGTCATCCTTTTTTTCTAGAATCTGTCAGAGACTTGGGAATCAGAGATGTGACCTAGCCCTTTCTCTGGGTTAAGTGGAATAAAATTTGCAATTGTGGGCTTTTGAGGAACTTTTAAAAGATGAATGGACAAATGAAATAAGAATAACCCTCTCAAATATCTGTACCTGTGGAAGAAAGCACCTGCCTATGATCCAACAGACATTTCAGTCTTTCCTGGGAAAGAAAATCTGTGAGCACCACAGGGGTGGTCCCAGTGTGGCTTCTGCTGGTAAAATAAGTGGCATTTCCTTGTTGTGAAGCCACTGAGGGAAGAAAGGCTGCCCAGGCATTTCCTGGAGTCTGAAATAGGGACCTTTGAGTTGAAGGCTTCGTTACTTATGTAGTGAATTGAGACCTTTCATGTTGCAGTAAGAATGATTTGTGTCTTTCATTGTGTGTCTGCTGTTCATGAGACAGAATATTTGTACCACCGACCCACTCCTGTTTTCTTTTTGGAGAGTTCTTAAATGATTTATTCATTCTACACATAGTTTAGTTGAGGCTTCTTGTGCTGGGCACTAGGGTTATAGCAGTAAGCCACAGCAACAAAGATGTGTTTCTGCTCTCAGGGAGTTTATATTTTAGTGAGAAAGATAGGCCTTCATAAAGTGACTGTACCTTTTAAAACATAACTGCATGTTGGGATAAATTAATTCTCCAAAGGAAAGGAACGTGGTTGTAGTGGATTGGGAGCAGATTGGAAGGAGCCTGCCCTGGGCTGGAAGGCCTCCCCCTGAGAACTGACTCAGGGTTGGGAAATGATGGGTGAGGGAGACGCCGAGTGGGAAGGTCTGAGAGGTGGTGGCAGAAGACCAGGGTCAGGCACAGGAAACAGCGAGTGTGGGCAGAGAGGCGACGTAATGGAAAAGCACTGGGCTGGGCATGAGAGTTGGATTTGTGTCTCTCTTGTCTTTGTTTTTTGTGTGTGAGTGTTTTGTGTGTGTGTAACTTTTGGGGCAAAAATCACTTCTTTGGACCTGGTGTCCTTATTTGCATAATGAATGAATTTGAACCAGAGGATTTCAGGGACCTCAAAGTCCCTGAACTAGGTTCTTTCATTCACACAGATCTCCGGAGTGCCTACCATGTACCAGGTAGTTTGCTTGGTCCTGCAAGTCAGATGAGTTAACTTGGATCCTTGAACTCAGGCCGCTGATCCAGGAGGAGTGACCAACAGATGGGACAACCAAATGTGGTGTCCTGTTATGCGGGAGGGTCACAGGAGGACAATGAGAATGGGAGGAGAGGGATGGTCCGCAGGACTTCACGCAGCAGAAGACCCTTTGCCAGAACAGGATGGCGTTAGATGGGGCAGCCAGAGTGGTCTGAAAAAATCTGTGGAGATTCAAAATATTCATTGGAACTGCAGTGAGTAACACTACTTCATACTCCTAAACTATTGCAACTTAGTCGTGCCCTTTGGAGACTGTGTGCACGCCTTGGTCTCCAAGGTTGAGCATGGAAAACTTTGCCCTGTGTCTTCTCGCTCCTCGAGGCTGGGAAGAGTGCCGATGGTTGATGTGCTTCGGTTTGGTTTCCCGTCTGTTAGAAAATGCCCCTTTCTCACAGCAGGGTTCTGGTGACTTAGGGAGTGTTTGTGGGTCGTTTAGAAGTGCAAGTCAAGGATGAATTTCTGCTGCAAAACCAAAGGCACATGAGTAAGATGTTTAAAATGAAGTGGGAGGTTCTTGTTTTGCATTGTTTTGTTTTTGCAGGGAAGAATTTCAGTGGTCGGATCTGCTGCTGTAGTTGGGTCGCATTGTCAGAGAATTGTTATCCCCCAGAGAGAGACAAGGAGAGCCTTTTGAGGAGCTACGTTAAAATTATTTTCTGTTTATTCTCCTAAGTATTTGACTTGAATAGAAAATACTTCCCTTGCCAAGGAAGGGCTGGCACTCCACGGTGTTTCAGAAGCTGGCCACAGGACTGGCATGACAGGAGATAACCCACACAGCTGGAGGCGGAGTTGCTAGCAGTGGGGTCATTGGTCGCTTAGTCTAACTGTGATGAGAAACAGAACAAAACAAACAATATTGATTTTATTTTTTTTAAGATTTTATTTATCTATTTTTAGAGAGAGGGGAAGGGAAGGGGAGAAACATCAATGTGTGGTTGCCTCTCACGAGGCCCCTACTGGGGACCTGGCCTGCAACCCAGGCATGTGCCCTGACTAGGAATCGAACTAGCGACCCTTTGGCTTGCAGCCCACGCTCCATCCGCTGAGCTATACCAGCCAGGGCTAATTTTAAAATGTATTCCCTGTCTACTTCCAAAGGGACAGGAAGATCTTAAGAAAAAAAGACATGACTATAGCATGACCATTAGTATACGGGACAAAAGTAATGCCTCACAGAAAGGCTTATGTAATAGCAGCTACGTGTTTTTTTTTGACCAAACTATATAACTGTTGTTAATATTGTTATTGTTTTGGGGAATGAATTTTAGGTGAAAATTTCCTGGCAATCTAAACAAAAAGCAAGTGTGGTTGCCCAGCAACTTTTATTGGTGGATGAAGAAGGAAAGTGGTCAGCCTGTCAGGAGATGTACTCCTTAATGTCTATCTCATGAAGATTTCGGTGCTGTAAACATTGAACGGCATAATTTTTCCATTGCTTCAGTGGGTTTTCAGCCAATGGCATGCTCTAGTTGGTGAGACAGTTTTGTGGGTTCTTTTGTTTGCTTGTTCATTTGTGTTTTTTACATTGACCTTCAGTAAAATCTTACACTGGGATGAAGGCATTTTTTATGTGGGGACGTAGCTAAGGTAACCAGGTTTTAAGTTTCCTATTATGCCTCGATGCGAGGAAAAATATTAGTAAGTGGGTAGATATTATCTTGTTTAGATCAGTGTTTTAAACCTGTGTGTTTAGAAGAACCGCCTGGGGCCCTTGTTAAATACGGATTCCGATGCCAGCCCATAGAGCTAACAAACGCACCAAGTGATTTCTTACGCTCAAGTGAGCCTAGGCAGCACCGCCATGGATGCTGCTCCGTGACCGTTGTTTGCCTTTGTAGCAGTCACTTTGAGCCTACATTGGATAGCAGCCCAAGGCAATAGCATCAACGGTGAGATGACGGCCTCCCAGCAGAGCCAGCTTAATTAGCCAGTCTGGAACCATAGTTTCGTTTCCCTTTCTCACGTCCTGGCGCTCCAGGACGCTGCCATCAGGTGTCTCCAGGTGCCTTCTCATCGCTTGTATCTTTCATCCTTACAGCGCCTCTGCGCGGTGGGCGGCACAAGCCTAAGGCCACATTACGTCGATTTTAATGCGCACATTTTCCCACAATTTTTTATCTCTTAGCATGCATTTCAGAAGCGATGATGTATAAATTTGGTGACACCTTGTTTTGTGTTAGTGATACATGAACTAATGGGGCGGCTGTGTGTTTAAAGGTGTTGAAGATTCAATCAACTGTGGTTGTTCCTGTCCCAGACGAGACATCTGAGACACTAAGACGGTGATGTGACTGCGCTGATTGGGGGAGCCCGGTCTCAACCCCAGCTCTTTGTCTTTGTAGTGGTGATTTATAGGGGAGTAAAAACTACCGCAGAGCTTAGTGTCTTAAGATGACATTAAACATCATCACGCGGTGTCGTGGAGCCAGGCATTTGGGAGTGACTGAGCTGGGGGACTCTGGCCTGGGGCTTGTCTCATGAAGTAGCAGAGAAGGTGTTGCCTGGGCCTGTGGTCATCTGAGAGCTTGGCTGGGGCTGGTGGTTTTCTTGCCAAGCTGTTACTCACATGGTCGGGAAGTTGACGCTACCATCAGAGGGAGGGAGGCCTCCGTTCATGCCCATGTGGGCCTCGTCACCTAGTCTTGGAAGTGCCCACGGTGTAGTGACCGGCTTCAAGGCAGGAAAGCAGTGCAGTGCCTCCTTTTAAAATTTTGTTTTTCAAGTGCAGTTGACGTTCAGTGTGATTTTGTATCAGTTTCAGGTGTACAGCATAGTGGTTGGACAGTCATACACTTTTCAGAGTGTTCCCATTGACATCACCTGATTATTGACTGAATTCTCTATGCTGTACTCTACATCCCCGTGACTGTCTTTTGACTGGTGAACTCAATCCGCTCACCTTTTTAACCCATTCCCTCGACCACCTTCCCCTGTGGCAACCACCAGTCTGTTTCTGTGTCTGTGAGTCTCTTTCTATTTTGTATGTTCATTTGCTTCTATGACTTGGCTATTGTAATTATGCTGCAGTGAACCTAGGGCTGCATTTACCCTTTTGAATTAGTGTTTTGGATTTCTTCAGATATACACCCAGAAGTGTAATCACTGGGTCATAGGCAGTTCCATTTTTAATTTTTTGAGGAAACTCCATACTGCTTTTCACAGTGCCTGCGCCAGTCTGCATTTCCACAAACAGTGCACGAGGGTTCCCTTCTCTCCACAACCTCGCCAGCACTTGTTGTTTGTGGATTTAGTGATGATTTAGTTCTGACAGGTGTGAGGTGATATTCTGTTGTGGTTTTAACACCAGAAGAACAATCAAATTTAAAAATGATCAGGGGATCTGAATAGATGCTTCTCCAAAGAGGACATACAGATGGACAATAGACATGTGAAAAGATGTTCAGCATCACTAATCATCAGAAAAATGCATGTAGTGCCTTTTATGGCCAGGCTTCAGAGGCCGCACACTATCATTTCTACACATTTGATTTGCCACAGCCCAGCCCTGACTCAGTGTCCAAAGGGACTACACAGGATGTGAATGTCAGAAAGTGAGGGTCAGTGGGGGCCGGCGGTTTCCTTCCCACCACACTGCCTTTCCGGTACAGTTTTGTCTTGAGCTTGGCCATCTCATACGCATACATCAAGTCCTTAAATTGAGTGAAAGGGCTTTGGGATTTCTATCCTATTCTAGCACTCTTGAAACTTTAATATACCCATGAATTCCCTGGGTCACCTATTAAAACACCAGCTCTGATTCAGGAGGTGCAGAATGCAGCCTGAGATTCTACATTCTAATAAACTCCCGTGTGATGCCCTTGCTTCTGGTCAGTCATCAACACTTTGAGTAGCGAAAGGAACAGAGCCAGCAGGCCTCCAGGAGCACTCTGCAGGGCTGCGCTGCAGGCAAGCTCTCTCCCCTCCAGGGGTACTTGCCTCCCCCTTTTATTTTGGCAGAGAAACAAATGGTTTGGGGGAAGGAACTAGGGAAACCGGCCTACCTCACTAAGTTGGTTAAGGGAACGAGAGGTTAAAGCAGATAAGGGTCCATGTATTATTAGGTAGGCAGCCGCTGCAGCTGGGAGCCTCTTCACAGTGAAGGTCAGATTTCAGACAGCAACAGCTGGGTGCTTGACATGGGGAGGTAATTAGCTTGCAGGCGGTGGGGGTGGGAGGGAACACACACAGTGCTTAAAATGAAACGTGCCAATGCATTATTCAGAGCTCATTGCCCATCAGTGGATCCCCCAATCCTCCTTTCTCCCTCTTACAGACACACACACACACACACACACACACACACACACACACACACACGTGCTCAGAAAAACTCTAAATGTACAATCCCATAAACGCTGCCACACTTGAAGCTGCTTGGCTGAGACCTAGAGTGCGGGCCCTGGAACTGTGCCCTTCTCCTTGCCTGTGGCAAAACTCCCTCCCTGTGTCTTCCTGTGTCTTCCTACACATCAGTTAAGAGGGGCAATTGGGCTGGAAGCTCAGTAAGAGAACAGCTATGTCTGTTTTGTCGTTTACTCTCTCTTTCTCGCTGCAATGCATGCAAATGTACACACTATAAACAAATAGAAAAATGAGTAAACCAGCATAGTATGTGGAGAGAGGAGACTCCTGAACCTTGTGAAGCCCAGCTGGAAAGCATGGTGGGGTCACCGCTGTGGAACACAGGGGATGTTATTTGCACCTTCTAGTGGTGGTTGGGGTGCTTTGGAAGGGGATCCAATGTATCTCCTTCCACTTCTTCATCAGCCACGCCAGCCTGTAACTGTAGAAGCTAGAAATTGCCATTCACTGAGTATGTACTATGTGCCAAGCACACACATTGCGTCTCTTCCTCTTCCAGCACCCTGGGAGGGAGGTAATCATCACTTCCAGTGTGCAGAGGAGGAGACCACGTCTGTGAGAGGTGGAAGCGTTTACCGCGCACAACTACTAGGTGGTAGTTTTGTGTCCATCTCAGGCGGGGTTTAACCTGAGTTTGGCATTTAGCGTCTACCAAGCCAGATGCTCAGAGAAGGAGGGAGAGAATACTGAGACTGTCCAAGCTGGAAGGGCCTCAGCGTTGAGTCCCTGCACTTACTTTGCCTCAGTCCTGGTGCCGTGGGGGAACTGACATGCACGTCACGGGGCCTTTGCTCCAGAAGAGTCTGCACATTGATGGGACGTTGTTAGGAATTGCAATTATTGTCTGAGCCCACCCATTGAATATCAGCAGGTGGGACATTTCTGCCGTGGCCGATGGGAATACAAAACAGTACAGCCACTTTGGAAAACTGGGTGGCAGGTGATAAGAAAGTTAAACACACATTTCGCACTTACCAAATGGCACAACCATCATAGTCCTGAGTATTTACCTGGAAAGGAAAAGGAATGTCTGCTCCCACACGAAGGCCTGTACACAGGTGTTCACAGCAGTTATTCATTCTAGCAAAGAACTAGAGACAGCCCGACAGGTGCCGACCGCTATACAGAAGCACACTTGTCACTTCAGTGCAGTGGGCACACTCAGCAATAAGAAGCCGCAAGCGATTAGTTTGATGAATTCAGTGACATGGATGAATCTTAAAAACACCACGCTAAGTGAAGAAAACCAGCCATGAAAAGCTCCATACTCTTTCGTGTTTGTGCCATTCAGAAAATGGAAAAACAGTAGGGCCAGAAGTCAGATCGGAGAGTGCCTGGGGGCCTGAGTTGACTGTAAAGGGGCTAAGTCAAACCTCAAAAACAAGACTTTAAAAAACATGCCATCGAGTTCAAACCCACCATTTTCCAGATGGGGATACCGGCCCCAGCTGAGGAAGTGACTTGTTACAGAGGTGACTGGGTCGGGAATAGGGGTTTGTTGGCCTCAGCCCTGAGGCAAGAGTGAGCGGAAACCTTGGCCCTGGTCGTGGTCCACAGCGCAGTCCCTGTAGGACTGATCCTCAGCTCTCTGTGCGGCGCTGTGGGCGCCTGTTTAAAACTCAGCCCCTCTCTCCTGTGCTGCTCCTCAGGCTGCTGGGCTGCGATGGGCCAGGGGGTTCCGAATTAGAACGTGAATTTGCAGTCAGCCAGAATCCAAAGAACAGAGAACTCCAGTAGTGAACTTCTCTGTCCTTACTCCATTCTCCTTTTTTTTAGAGAGGCAAAAAAGAAAAAACAGTACAATTAATTCAGAAGTACCATTCATTTCTTCAGTGCCTTGTAGGGCATTGCCACCCAGTCCGTCTAGAAAGAACAAAATGTCCCAGAGATCGACACCAATACCTTGTCTTAGAAAGTGGGTGAGAGTTCAGGTGAGCCAGACCTGGCTGTAGTTCCCAAATCTTTTATTCTCTGACTTCTGTCCTTAACTAGCACATTACGTCTCTGTAAGACAGTGAAATTCTTGCTCCTAGGGTGTTGTGAGATTTCAATCAGAGACTGGGAAATAGAGCCGTTAGTCCACCGAAGACAGATTTCTCCAGTGTGTTCAGCAGTGGGCTGGGTGCTTTCTGTTCCTTATCCTAAATCTTAGCAGTCATGGTCAAGCCCAGGATAAGTCATCTGTCAGAGAGGGTGTTGTACCCCGGCCCGAGCTGCTGCCACTGGGCTACTCGTGGATTCCAGTAAAGGACCGTCGTTCTGAATTGACCTCTGTCTATAAAGTAATTGGTCGGGGGGAATAGGGAGTGAAATTCTGTTTCCTAATTTGAGAGAGAGCCTTGTTTCAATTTTATTTATTATTTTTATTTTAAATTTTAATTTCAGATTTATTCAGTTTTATTTTCTGCTTCTAGGGAAAGAACGGGAAAACAAGGGAGGCCAAAATTAGGGCCCTCGGGCAGTGCCAGACACCCGGTTGAAGGGGAGTCCTCCCCACTCGCAGCTTCACTCGGCCTCCTCTTTCCGTCCAGAAAAATGCCCTGGCCGCCCAAGAGGCCCGTGCTTCTCAAGGCCCAGCTGACACCAGAGAGCCTGGGAGATGTTCCACACGCCCCCAGCAGGGCAGGTGCCTCTCTGGGGACATGCTCCGTAGTCCCAAAACCTCTCTACCTTCTGAGGTTTAGAGACCAGTTTAACACTCACTGAAATAGGGTTGATTTTATGAATCTTAAACAAGTAAGTTTTCTTCCGTTTTCCCTTGAAACTGTTTCATACCCTTCGCATAGCCAGTAGAGGCCTAGATTCACAAAACACCCACTAGTGTTAATGACAAGAGACACCTGGTGAGTCTCAGTGGGCAGACTTACCGAAGGCAGTAGGATTGGTTTCTCCATGTGCATTTAAATCCCTTCATTATACGCTTCTTGTGCTTGGGCTCAGTTTTGCCTTCCTCGCCATCATCTTCCAGTGCGAAGTGGCCAGTTAGACTTGCAGATCCCAGGGCATCCCCCCAAGCACTGGTCTCCAGTTTGTGTCCTGACCGCCGTGCTGAAAGGGCTCAATTTCGGCTGAAAGTGAGCAAGCCAGCTTCCAGCGTAGAGAGAATTGGATAAACGTTAAAGCTGTGTGTGCTGGGTGGGGAATCGCACATGGTTGAGGTGCCAGGGATTTCTCTCCTGCACAGGGCAGAATTACTATTCTCTTAGATAGTTTGGGGCCTGAGGGCTAGAAATCTGGACTCAAGGCTAGAGGTCAAAGTGAGCCTTTCGAGACAGTCTCCCAACACCCAGCCCAGCCAGAGCTGTTTCCGCTGGCTCACACCACGTTCCCTTTGTGTGGGTTATTTAATAAATTCATTTCACAACCCGTGGAGCACAGTAGGAAACAATGCAATTACTGAACCATAGGAACACAGCTGCCAACCTCTTGTTGATTCGGAATTGTCCAAACACTGCCATGTGGGGGTGGGGCCGGTACAACTTGCTGGTTCAACAGTTGACGTTGATAAATTGGAGTTTCATTTCCTCAGCCTTCTGTTGGAGGTGCTAATGAGCATTGGAAGGCTGGGGAAACACGGGAGGGAGACAAGGAGACTCTTGCCTGATATACATACTAAGTAATTGAGCCTGGGTGATGTAGATAGACTTGACACCCCTGGGAAATAGGTGGACAGGTTTGAAAGCACTAATAAAGGCCATATCAAATCAGCATTGTGAATAGTTTAGGTTCCACTTGCAGATTAAATGGGCCGGTATCTTCACTTATTAGAGGGAATGTTTGCTTTTTCTAATATTCTTTTATATGTTTCCTGAAATATTTTTTTGTACGTCACAGGGCACTATGCCAAGATTCCTTGACTTCTGGAAAATGAGGGGGCTGGACCAGAGGATCTCTGAGGTCTCTTCCCTGCTCCTTCTTGACTTGCTTGGCAAGAGAATTTGCCGGCAATGAATTGCATTCCCCCTCTGCTCACACACAGTTTGTCCAGGCCTCTGTTTCCCCATTCCTTTCCTCATTCGTTCAATACGCATTTTAGATGCTATGTGCCAGTTGCTGTGCCAGGAACCGGAAATGAAATAGGCAGTAGGCCAGAACACCCCCGGGCCCTCACTCTCAAGGGCTAACATTCTGATAGGGAGATGAGTCAGTCGGTCGTGTATCGGGGATATGTTGGGGGAGCCCACAGTAGTATGAAAGCACCCAGGAGGGCCCCTGAAGTCAGACATCATCAAGGAAAGCTACACAGACGATCCCATATTTGAAGGTGCTCTTTAAACTAAGAAGATGGAGACTGGGAGGAAGAATGTTTTGGGGGACTCTCCTCTGTGCGCCTCTTGGGACTGTTCTGAGCGCCTTTTCTGTGCCGAGCAGAAACGGGGACTATGAGGATGTGGTAGAATGTGGGCTCTGCTTGGTGTGGAGAGAAGGACGAGTGGTATTTGGAGAAGGGATGACAAAAGATGAACACTGTAAGTGCTGACATTAAAAAAAGCCTAAAAATTTAAAACGAAAACTTTAAAAAGAGATAACTTCCTCCTTAAATGGAGTCTGTGGACCACAGTGGAAGTCAGGCCCATGTTTATGAACATCAGCTATTTTAATTGGATCATTAGAGATGAAAATATTTTCAGTTGTCTGTACTTATCATTTCACACGTGAGGCAATTGATGCCCAGAAAAGTTCATTATTTTTTTCAGAAATCAGTTGAATGGCGGAGCCAGCTCTAGAATCCCACCCACATCCCAAGCCGCCTTCTTTCAAAGTTCGGCTTAAGATATTACCTCCTTAATTAGAACACTTTCTGTCTCACACTTTACTCTCTCCCCCTTATTTTCTAGTGAACCCCAACTTTAAACTTTCCCTCAAAATAACTTGAATTTTTTGCTAAAATATTTGACGTCTTATTACACCTCCCATTGTTCTTTAGTAATTTTTTTCTTGTTTTATCCATCACATGTGCATTGAACTTTTACCGTGAGGGCCTTAGGCACGTGGGACATGGTTCCGGTCCTCAGAGTGCTCGTGTCTAAGGGAGGAAATGGGTAACAGTTCTGAAAAACTGAAATCTCAAGTTCTCCCCTTGGAATTTAAGTCCCTCAGTGACCTGAACCTATTCCTACCGTCCAGGACTCTGTTGCTAAAGCTGTGAGTGCACTGCCAGCACGAGAGACTGCGTCTTGCATTTACAGAGTTCTCACAGAAACAAGTCCCTGCTGAACATACACCAGCGTAGAAAGGAGGAGGTACAGTGATTTGTAATGGGCTTTTTGCCCCAAAGGTCATTAGGCTGTCTGGGATGTCAAAGTGATTTTGTTATGTTTTGGCATAGGAGCCAATTATTATTTCCAGGATTTCTATATTTTCTCATTCTCTTAATCTGTCAACTTTTTAAAAAACAAATCAATTTGGATAAATCAGGTTGGCATGAGTGCTGGTCTTTTAAAGTGAACCTTTTACTTTGTGAATGAGCACCTAGATGTCCAGGCCAGCCGCAGGCAGCCTTTCCTGTCTGTTCAGCCCTCCCTCAGTCAGGCGAGTGGACTTAGCTTGGAGAAGCCCATTTCGTTAACCTGTGAGTAGACACAGTTAGGAATTCTCCCGCTGCCAGTCACTTTAGAGGTTCCCAGACGTTTACTTACACAGTGTTTTTCTTAAAAAAAGCAAATTGGGTCTATTTTTGTATGGCATTAATTAAAATCAAACCTGTTTCAACAGATTTTCCTTACAGGTAATCTTGGTTTTCTCTCTTTTAAATGTGTTTGCTTAAAGCCGTCTATAAATAAACTGTAACTCATAATATTCAGTGTGAAAATATGTGTGAAAATGCAAACTGAATTTTGAGTGAATACTGTATTGGCTTATAAATGTGTCCAAATGACTTCTATCACTTTATTTTATCATGTTCTCTCATTTGTGTGGTAGAAACTGCGGGAAGTGAGTGTCAGTGGATTGTTGGCATTGGTATAGTGGGCTGCCTGTAAAGGGTTGGTGTCTGTATGTTCACAGTCCCTCTCACCGCCTCTCTGTGCTAAAACCCGACCCTCACACCGGGGTGTCAGAGCACAGGGTTAAGAATCAGGAGGCCTTGATCTCATCGTGGCTCTGCCACTCGCCGACTCTGTGGGTTTAGCATTCAAGTGCTCTCCTCTATCAACTGTTGTGGTGAGACTGGATCTTCTGAGGAGCCATGCACTTTGAGGATGGATCAATGTGAGTGACAGAATGTTTCCTTCCGTTTTGCACACAGAGGAGCTAAAGCCATATAAGCTATGTGACCTACTTGTGACCACAGAGAGTCACCAGCTCAACTGGGATAGGTCAGGAATTTTTAGGTCCTTCCATCCCTTTGGTCCTCATACTCCCTCAGGGTCACCCTGATACCACCTACTTGGTATTGGACTTTATTATTTTCTTTCCTTTTTTAAGGATTTTTATTTTTAGAGAGAGGGGAAGGGAGGGAGAAAGAGAGGGAGAGAAGCATCAGTGTGTGGTTGCCTCTTGTGAATCCCCCACTGTAGACCTGGCCCACAACCCAGGCATGTGCCCCAACTGGGAATCGAAACTGTGACCCTTTGCTTCTCAGATTGGAACTCAATCCACTGAGCCATAGCAGCTGGGGCTGGACTTTATTGTTTACAGTGCCCTGTCATTTGCATTTGCTGTTATGTCTGTTTGGATAATTTCTAGGTGGATATTTGAAAGGCGTGTGAGTAATAAAGTTAGTTGGGAAGATCTCATTTCAATAATGAATTCTCTCCCACCATGCCCATCAAAATTGGTGTCTTAAGTAAACTTAGATCTCCTTTTCTGTTGAATCTCATTTGGGGGAGAAACCAATAGTTGGGGGAGAAACCAATAGTTACGAGTGAAACGCGAGAAGCCACTCACTGTCCAGGGCTTTGCAGGCTTCCCTCTTCAACCACACGCACAGACAGCCTCCACCAGGAGTGGACAGTGTAGGCAGGCTCCCCTCCCCGTTCTCCTTCGGACAAATAGTTTAAGCTTGTTTGTGGCACTAGCAATTAGCTCGTGACTTTCTGTGAAAATGCCTGTGGATAGCCACATGTTTAGGAGTAGGATGGGTATACAGGGCGGGGCCAAAGTAGGTGCGCAGTTGTTCCTGTGGAAAACAATACAGTAATTAACACGTAAGAATACAAAAATGCACTGCCGTGCGCACTCACACCTGTAAGCCTACTTTGGCCCCACCCTGTATTCTCGAATTTGATTGCTTAGAAGCAGATCACGTATTTCCGTGTGTAACACGCCCCATAATTCATGGGTTCCCGGGTGTGATTTTAACTCAGTTTGCAGCTCAACTGTGTTGTCGTCTTATTAGCTTGTGTTCGGGGAGCAGGAGTCTACATGGGAGGATGGGAGAGGAAGAGAAGCGAGCAAAGCTCTGGGGTTAGCAAGCCATCTCCTTGGCACTGCCCTTGGGCCCTTCCAGCACGCTGATGTCCCACCGTGGTCCTTTGTTAGCCTGTAAATCAGTGCGCCCGTTGGTCAGCGCGGTTGGTCTCCACGGCAGTGAGAATGTGCCACCTGATCGAACCCATTTCTACTGGCAGTCAATGCTAATCAAGCCTTAACTTCCAGGAAGCAATTTCTGTTTTTTTTCTCTTTTTTATTTGTGAAAATGAACCTGATGGTAGAATTTCAGGCATAAGGAGAGGGAAAACACAGAAAGACAGGCCTGAAGGTGTCGCCAGGTCAAGTTCTCTTGTCTGCCCTGTGTTTCCTAGCTTCTTTCATTTCCTTTTTGACAGCCTGGCTATGTTGCTGTCTCCCAGGGAAACAGTGAAGCTGTGGGGGAAGGGGGAGGACCCCTGAAAGCAGATGTGGGAGATCGTCACCACTTACCTGTGTGAGATGTTTCTACGTCAGCTCTGTCCTTTGAGTCAGAGGTCTGGGTTCAAAGATCAGGTCCACAGACTATGTGACGTTGGGCACACATTTAACCTCAGAGTCTCCATTTCTTCACACTATTCAGGGGCATCATAAAGGTGAAAGATAATACATGAAAAGCCCTTGGACCAAAGTAGATGCTTAATAAATAGATTATGTTACTAGGAGGCCAGAATGGTCGGATAATAACATGCAATATCTGGAAGACAGCGGCATCCAAGAGAATTTTCTAATAAGTCGTCTGTGTTGTTATTGGAAGGGTGGATTGTGTCGGAGTATTCTGTTTGTTTTACATAGATTTCTGGGGATGGAAAACAGGTGGTGAAGCTGCGATGCAGGCACCCCAGGGGTCATACCTCCAAATGTGTGCCGATGAGGCCAGCTGAGCGGCTCTGAGGAGCATTGGGCCTTTGCAGAGAGAGCGTGGCGCCAGATGCCGGAGGAGGGTTGCACACCCAGCTGAGCAATTGCTGAGATGCGCACACTTTCATCAGTAGTCATCTACTGTCGTCGGTGTGAGGCGAGAATCAATACCAGAAGGAGAAGGTGACAGATCACTCACTGCCCACAGACCGGCTGTAAAGCCAGTGCCCGTTATTTCTTTGTAACCACTTTGAAGAACTTCCAGCCACGTGCTTTCCCTGCAGCGCAGAGCCTCGCCTCGGGACTGCCACAGGTCTTTGGAGAGATGCACAGTTACCTGCTGTGCTGTTAGGAGCCACTCCTTCCGGAGTACTTGTGTATCCTGTTCATTCTGCGTAAGCTACGTCAGCGGTGATAATGTCTTCCCGCCCCCGTCTGTTCTTTTGTGCCCGTGACTTTTAGAGAAACAACCTGTCTGAAAGGTCTGTTTGCCTCTGCGTGTCTGTGGGGCACCTGTTCGCTCTGACTTACTTACAAACTCACTTTGTATTTTATCCTCATCCAAGGATATGTTCATTGGTCCGAGAAAGAGAGGAAGGGAAGGAGAGAGAGGGAGAGAGAGAGAAACATCCATCGGCTGCCTCCCCCATATGCGCCTGACTGGGAATTGAACCCGCAACCTATATATGTGCCCTGACTGAGGATGAAACTCAACCTTGGTGTGTAGGATGATGCTCCAACCAGTTGAGCCACGCGGCCAGGGCTACAAATTCACTCTTAACACATCTCTCCTCCTTTCTCTCAACTCAGAAACACAGACACTTTTTCTGTGTAGACTCCCCAAAGTCAGAGAGAACGTTACGGGCCATCTAGTCCAAGCACTCTCTTGGTAGTGAGGAAGTGGCCAGGAGAGGCGAAGTGACTTGATGCTCTCTCAGGGAGCTGCAGGACGGGGCCTGGGTGTTCTGCTTCAAGTTCAGAGCTCCTTTGGGATCCACTGCCTCTCCCCAGGGCATGGGCTGCAGACCTGGAGGGTCCGTTTTCCAGCCACCTGTACCCCTGCAAGCTCCTGAGCTGTCCTGGAATGTCAGGAACGGGGTAGAGATGGTCAAATGAGCCAGGAAAGTCGGTGCAGGGCAAAGCCTTTTTAGACAGCATTGGAATGATTAGAGCAGGGACGTGGGGACCCCACAGCAGCGTTCTGCAGAGAGTAGATCCTTTGTAAGCGCTGATTTATTTTTTTCTGCTGAAGGCCAGCCTCAGGCAGAATTGGGAAATAGCCAGCTAGATATGATGCAGTGATTTTCAAACCTTTCCCCCCTCCCTTTTGAAAGGCAGGACTCTTCAAATAGAAGCATCTGAGGAAGCCCAGTATGTAAAACAAATAAAGGTGGTTGAGGTGGGGGTGGAGGCACACAGTCTCCCCACTTCTCGCCTGCCCGCACCCTCCACTCCTTACAGGACTCCAGGGCAGGCTTGTTCCGTTTTGCATGTGAGTATTGAGATAGCAAATAATATACTTGGTTTCTAGCAGGCCTTTTGTAAATGTTGTTTTCTACCCTTTGTTTATCTTTTTTTTTCCTTCCCCCCTTTTGGCCTCTTTCCCCCGTAGGTGTCCTCTCCTTCTTTGGGATCCCAGCCACCTCTGGCTCCAGCACTTTCCAGACATGCTTGCTCTCCAGGAAAATTATGAGTCACTTACAGTCTAGTCTCTGCCCAGGTCAGCTGTGTCCTCCTGAGCCTCTCTGATTTTCAGTTAGATGAGGGCTGGCTTGAACAATTGACATCAAGGAAATTGCCCCGAGGGACTTCACAATCACCAGCCATTCCTTTCTTCTGACCAGCTGTCTGACTTCTGTCCCTGGTACGGTACTCGTCTAGACATTTATGTAAGAATACACTGCACACATCCCTTAACATCCTCATGTTCTGTGAAATTGCCTTCTAAAAACAACAGGGATTATGGGGAAAATAGGGTTATGAGCAAATCACTCAAAAGAAACCCACTGGACTTTGTAACCAGGATGTTAGCAAAAGCAATGACGACACTAAAAAAGACAGAAGCATCTCTCTAAGATAGGACTTGACCTTTAAAAAGAGGTTAGAGGTGGCCCAATGAAAAGGATCGTAAAGAAGGGGACAGTTGTTAAACTTTGGGGACAAGGATGAAATGGACTAAAATGACAATAAATAAACACACAGTAAAAAACCCCACAGGTCTGTGACAGACCACATGCCTGTCGGAGCCAGGGAGCACGTGACTGTCCTCTCAGCAGGTCGGGTCGCGGCGTTCTGCTGTGATTGAGTGCGTTTGGTAGTTCCTTGGCAGTACAACTGCTGGCCGTTCCCGGAAATGTGCATGGGAACGTGCTGCTTGTTCTGCGCCGATAGGTTTCCGCCATTCGCCAGGTTTGTACAAGCCAGTTCATAGTAGTACAGTGTCTCCTCCTGCATCAGGACAGACCGTTTGAGATCTCAGTCACCACACCTCCGGACGGAGAACTCGGGCACATGGCTGAGTAAGGCTCCATTCCCGTTCTCAGGAAATAACATGCCCGATGGCGGGGGGGGGGGGGGGGGGGGGGGGGTTAGGAGGCAAAAGACTGTAGGAGGATTAGAAGTGGTGGGATTTTATCAGGCGAAGGCAAAAAGAAGAGAGTGAGCAGAGGCTGGGAGCCAGAAAGCACAGCACACGTTTGGGGAAGCAGCGGAGTTTGGGGGCTCCACGCTGGGGCTGGAGCCACTGAGGCACACCAGGCGGCAGTAAGATGAGGTTGAATGGGGCTGGCCTCAGCATGTGGGCGGCCTCGGCTGCAGGGATGAGGGCGCCATCAAAGGGCTGTGAGCCGGCGAGTGGAGTGACTAGAGTCACACCCGAAGGGGCTCCTCTGGCAGCTTCTGCGGGGCGATGGTGGTGGGGAGCAGAGTCCAGGTCGGTGCTGCGGTGGGCCTGTGAGGTGTGGGGGCCCAGCTCCGCCATGACAGTGACACTCAGTGGCAGTGGGGTGTGTGGCGAGGGCACAATGCAGCGGGCATTAGAGACAGAATCTCAGCATTTATCAACCGAACTGAAGGTGGAGGACTCCGGCAGGACCTGTCTGATGATGGCGAATTTACTGTTTTTGCTTAGGGTAGGCGTTGGGACCTTGGTTTTGGAATGGTTGGGAGCTCACGCTGAGCATGATTCTGTGACTGGTCTGTCCTGAAATGTGACCCGTAGGTCACTGCTGGGCGATCCACGCAGACAGAGTAAAAGAGCTCACCCTTGGTTCTGGGTGGGGAAAGGATGGGTGTTCCATCTGTTGGCAGACCTGCCCACTCGAGCTCCAGTCCCTGGTCATGTTCCAGATCATAGCATTTTTAATTTGGAAGATCTCAGAAATCATCTCTAAACCATTTGCTAGATGTAAAACTATGGCCCCAAAAGGTCAAGTGTGTGTCCAGGGTAAGGCAGAGGCGGAACCCAGATTAGAACCTAGGGTTGTCCCTTCTAATCTTTAGAAAATCTTTTATGTACTTTCTTTGTATTAGCGTCATCGAGAGACAGAGAAGCAGTGGGACATAAAAGGAGATTTCTTACGAGGATCAGCTCCTGACTTTAGGAAGGCTTAGAAGCCCTCTTACCTATTGTCTGCAAGCTGGAGACCCAGGAAAGCCAGGGGTGTCATTTGGTCCCCTGAGAACCAAGGGGGCCAGCGGTGTAAGTCCCAGTGTGAGGGAGGGAGAGATGAAGAGATGAGGTGTCCCAGCTGAAGCAGTGAGGCAGGGAAAGGGGCAGATTCCTACTCCTCTGCCTTTTGTTTTGTTCAGGCCCTCCAGAGTTCGAATGCGGCCCACCTGCACTGGGGATGGCAGTCTGCCGAGTCCATGGATTCCAATGCTAGTTCCCTTTGAGGTGCCCTCACAGACACCCAGAAACACTTGACCGGAAATCTGGGCACCCCCTGATGCCAGCACGTTGACACCTTAACCATCACAGGCTGTTTGGAATTCTTGGTCATGGTACTCTGTTCCTTCAGAGCATTTTCTTATTTTTCAGTTTTCATTCACTCATTTCCTCTTTTACCCTCCTACGTCCTCATTGGAAGTCAGAGATTGTCCCTCTTTATAGGTGAGCAAATGGAGGCATGGCCTTCCCTGTCTCAGTTGTGACCTTTGCGGTCACATGGTGACTAAATGGAAGAGCAGGACGAGAGCCTCGGTTTCTCGTTCTGATTCCATTTGCTTTCCCACAGCCGAGTTGTGAATTCTGTGGCTGTGTTAAACCAGCGGTTCCCCAGTGTGGTCCTGGACGAGCAACATCAGAACCGCCTGGAACTGGCTAGAAATGCAGGTTCTCAGGCCCGGCTGTCTGTGTGTCAGTGGCTTCTCTGGACGATTCTGCGTGCCAGCTGGAGGACCACTGTGGTAACAAGGCAGCATTTATTCACTGTCCGGAATTTCACCACATTTTGCTTGTGTACCGAATTTATCAGAGAGCAGGAAAGACGGTGTTAAGCTAAAACTGGCTGTAAAAACCAGTACATCTGCCTTTTTCTCTTCCTCCTGTGTGTCCTCCCCCTTTCTCCTCTCCCTGCCACTCCCACCAACCAGGCGCTTTGGGCACCCCTCCATCAACCGTGTTTCCTGTCCTTCACGGAGCTGGGGCTGTCGGGAGCTTTCATTCACTCAGGCCACATTACTTGGCACTCACTCAGCGTGGAGGACCCTGGAATCAAAAGGGGGAAACAAGGAGGGAGGGAGGGAAGGAGATGATTGAGTAATAGACACTGGATCATTTCTTTAAAAAAAGTCACATGCCCAAGTAACAAGATTAAAAAAAGTGTTATTAATTGACCTAGGAAAGTGTGAGCGGAATGCTATTTTAAAAACGAAAAGAACATTTTCTCAACATCTGTGAAGTTCTGGAGACTGCATTGGGAGCTTTGTGTACCTGTTTTAGCCACATGAAACAGGCCGTATTATCCTCATTTTTTAAAAAATGAGGAAACTAAAGTTTCAAAAAATCAACTTACCCAAATGTCACATAGCTACAAAATCATGCAGCTAAGGTTCACATTCAAGCTTTTCTGTATCCTAAATTCATAATCTCTCCATCACATTATCTCTTGGGATGTCTTGCTTTCGCATCTGCCTTTTTTCGTCCCAAAGCTATGGCGTTTGCCCAGTGGGTGTATGGCGTCCCACTTTCCGTAGGATTTCTGCAAGCAGCATGTGGGCCTTTGAGCCTCATCAGTGAGAAGCACTGTTTCTGGAACCCAAATTCATTTCTGGCTCACTTGGAAAGCATGTCAGTAAAATCAGGCATGAGTTAAAAATACATATGTATAGCCAGTCTTCAGGCCCTCTTCTTCTCCTTACCTTTCTGGTTAGAGCCTGCACTACAGCTGAAGAGAACAATGAGGAAGGTGCGCCCTCTAGTGGAACCACTGAAAACTTGGGTATGGTTTTGTTGGAAGGTGTCTCTCCAAACCATCCTCTCCTCCTGTTTTACGGAATTTTTCACCTGAAGGTTACCCTCATGACCAGACATAGGTCGCTGCACAAATGCCATCTTTGTCACTACCTTAACAATGGGATTTCTGCCTCTCAAATTCTGTACTTGGGCTTCAGTCCTTCAGTGACCTTTCTCACAAGTGCCATCTTTTCAAAGAATGCTTGGCATTTAGTCTTTTTCTTACTTAACTGTAAAACCTAATCTGACTGGATTTTCGCAGGGACTGTTTGAATGTGAGTGTCTGTAATCTGTTGTGTCTACACTCGCTCCTAGGACAGGTGATAGTGTTGGAAACTGTACACTTCTATTCAAATTGTGTGGTCTTTGGTGTCAAGGATGGAGTCGCGGCTGTGCCCATCCCCACAGGCTCATTGCCTGATTGCCGAGTCAGCCCCACAGCGGATGCTGGCCCACACACATGATCCCAGCGGAGGGGCGCTGCGTGCTCAGAGCCCTTAAGGGTTCTCGGTTGATTATACAATTGCTTTGTCCAAGCTAAAGATCAAATAGTGGACAAAAATCAGCCGTTATCTGCTGCATGGAGGGAGGTAGAAGTGTTAAAAAATATGTGGAGCAAAAAATATATCTTTTTCATTCAAAGCAAAATAAAAACAGCTGGGAGATTAGGGATATTAATCTATCTCCCGTTGTGAGGTATGAGAGATGTGCTGTCTTTCCTGAATCTCAATTACTGTTGTGTTCCAAAGGCTCCGCCAAAGTTGTCTTTCCTGATTTGAAGATGAGGGAACCTCAGCTCTTGAGCGTTTTAGAGATTTGTTGTGCAGTGAGTCCCTTCCTGTAATTTGACAGCATTGCCTTTCCTGAGTCCATGCAATTAAACTTTCTGCTTTGAAATTGAGGGAGAGAGCAGACAGTCTTAGTTTTTAAAAGCATTCACATTACTGGTCTAAAATACACGTTTCCTTGGAGATGGCGCTTTGGTCCTTGAGGGGTGGGATATGGGACCTGTATCTTCTAGGACCCCCTTGGTTAGAGAGCCTTGGTTCTAGGCAGGTGGGGTGGAAAGAACTCTGGATTGGGGATCAGGACTTTGCATTCTGTTCTCAGCACCTGGGTCAGGTGCTTTCCCTGTTTGCCATTTGGGCTTCAGCAACCTGGTCTGGACCATGAGAGCTGGAGTGTATAACCCTGCAGGTCAGTCTGGCTCCGGTTGTCTGTACTTTCTCCCTTGTTTGCGTGGGGTGTACAACACAGAAATTAAACTTTGTCCCCTGGAGTCCCAGAGTTACAGATTCAAACCACATTCTTCAACACTACCAAGTTAAAAGTTTTAGTTCACAATTTCTGGCCAGGCTATTGAGTTCACATTTTTACCCCCCAACCACTGGTTCTAGCTCCATTTCTTTTTTTAACCTCACCTGAGGACGTGTTTATTGATTTTAGAGGGAGGGGAAAGGAGGGACAAAGAGGGAGAGAAACAGAAACAGAAACATCAGTTGGTTGCCTCCCTTACACACTATGACCAGAGACACAACACACAGTCCAAGCATGTGCCCTGATGGGAATCGCACCCGTGACCTTTTGGTTTGTGGGCCAACACCCAACCAACTGAGCCACACTGGCCAGGGCTCTTGCTCCATTTTTTGATGGTTGGAGGAAATGTAGGAGAAAGAAGCCATCTCTCAAAGTATCACTTTCCCACATTGGCATTACGAGACTCATTTTTCGATTTTCTCTTTGACTTCACTTCCTTATTGTGCAGGTGTGGATTTAAAAAGACCACAGCAACTTGACCCTGTTTCAAATAGTCTACTCCTGCTTTTAAACTGCATATTTCAGCTTCCCCGCAGGGCTTTGATTGGTTTGCTTTTTAAGTCTGATCTCTTTTGATGTGAACATTTTCAAGCTCAAACAATTAAGAGTTTTTACCTGGATACTGAAAGTAATTATCAGGTAAGGAATTGTGCTCAGAAGTAGATTCTACCCTTCATTAGTCTCAGGCTTCGAGTGCTTTATTCCATGTCTGTTTTCCTTGGAAACGCTGGATTAGTCACTCAGTCCTTCCTTAAATTGTGGGTATAGGTATAGTTGTACTCATCTGAAGTTTTGAGTGGAACATTCCAGTTTCATACTGTGCAAAAATTTTTATGACTTAAAGGAGTAATTTCTTGAAACAGCAGAATTTTTTTACTTTACTAATCTGTTTGGAAACCTGATTGAGGGTGTTAAATGTTTGAAGTAACATTTATTTAATTGGAGATAAATACAACATGGGTCATCATTATTCATATGCTAGGTATTGCAACAAAGAGCCATATGGAATACTGATTGATAGCTATTGCTATCCAGGAGTGGTGTGTGTTCACCTTGCCTGTGCAGGTGAGGAAAGAGGGCCGCTCTCAGTGACGCGGTCAGGGGGGGCACGACTGAGACCGGGGCTTCACCATCTGTAGATCGCCCCCCGCGAGCAGCTTGGCAGTTTGAGTCCTCTCTCGCCCTATCTGCCCACTCTCAAGAAACAGATGAATAACTCGGTGAAGAATCCAAAGGATATGCTTCCTTTCTTCAAAATAATGGTGTGTGGTCAGACTAGTTTTCAACCCAGGCTAAGCCAAAGAACTGTGGAGTAGTCCGGCCCGAGAGCCGCGGTTCCCATGCCTGTGCAGTGGGAGGTGCTGCGCGCGCGGCGGAGTTGCTGCTGGGAACGAGCTGGAAAATGGCTGTGGCCGCGCTGGGGAACCGCCGAGTGTCGCACAGTGTAAAGCGTTGTTTGTTTCGATTGCGTGGACTGAAGCCAGGTTTAAAAAACCAGTGTTCTTTGTGCTAATCATCTTGCCTCCTAACACCTTTTAGTGTATTTGTCGTCAGAATCAAACGGTTTTGCAAAAAGAGTAGTGCCTCATCATGGGGCCTATTTCTTCTGCTGTTTCTCCACCTTATTCCTGGCAGTGAAGATTTACATGGCTCCCCACCCCACCCCCCATCATCTCAGCTGCAACAAATGAGACAGCTGAAACTCTGTGTCTTGTGACAGGGTCTTCAGTCCTTGAGAATCCAACCACTTTGTCTGCCCAGACAAAGCATCTTTCAGTCTTGGTTCAACTTAGGTGGAGCCTGTGAGCTCCTGAGTTACTAGATTTTCTGTGGGAGACTGAAAGGCAAAGTTGTGAGTCACTGGGTTGTACCTGGGGCAAATAGACCCTGGGGTGATGCTTTTAATGTAGTCTTAGCTCATGCTAAAGCTCTGTTTCCCCAGAGCTTTCATTCAAGGATTTGAAGACTTTGGAGCCCTGCTAGAATCCCTTCAGTAAATGAATGGAGTGAGGGTGCCATCTGCTGGTACTTACTGAGAATTGCTTAGTAAGACAGAATCTGTTTACAGTGTCTGTTCTGCACGTCAAAGGAAAAATTCACTGTCATGATCTTTTTTAAAAAATCAGGTGTCAGCCCTGGCTGGTGTGGCTCAGTGGATTGAGTGCTGACCTGTGAACCAAAGAGTCTCCAGTTCAGTCCCCAGTCTAGGGCACATGTCTGGGTTGTGGGCCAGGTCTCCAGTAGGGGGCGCTTGAGAGGCAACCACACATTGATGTTTCTCTTTCTCCCTTCCCCTCTCTAAAAATAAATAAAATCTTTAAAAAAATAAAAATAAAAAAACAGGTATGAGACTTAGATCTTAGGTAACACTCTAATTATATAGTCATTTTTCTCCTGATCTCTGGCTGTGATTGTTGACTGAAAATTGGTGCTCTGGGAACTGTCCCAGAGTTATTCTCAGAGAACAAGAGGAGACGCCTTTGTGTCGTTACCATACAGTTCACGATGAGCTTCCTAGCTTCTCCCTGCCATCTCTTCGAGTATGTAATGTGACAGCCTTGCTTGAAGACGCATTGCCTCTGAAGTCCCTCATCCCACCTGGAAAGGACAGTGTCACTTGGACCCTGCCAATCTGAGTATCTCACCCTGACAGTTTCATTCTGGACGAATCCTGCAAACTCTTCCTTCAGGCTGTACCTTCTATTCATTCATTCAACTGACCTCCGTTGTGTCCGGTTTGGAGCTCAGACACAGGGACACTGGCAGGTCAACACATAATTCATAATTGGCCTCAGCTAAAGAAAGAATGGGCAGAGGTCATTGAATAGAGAGATTAAATATGTCCTTTGGACTTTTTTCCTATGCCAGTTTACAGAAGCAGGGAGAATAATCCCAAACAGGCTAAGTGATAAGTGGTATTCTGAGCTTTGTAAATGGCTTGAAATGTTTACATCTGAATGAGGAGGGTCGGTGTGAGCCAAGCCCACTCTGAAGGCTGGTTCCTGCAGTCAGCTGGGAAGCCAGACACATCTGCGTTGTAACTGTGCCTCTGCGAGCCTCGTTCCCCAGTGTTTGTAGTTTGGGGCAGAAAATGCCTGTCTGTAACTAATGTAGGAATTTACACCTCTCCAGAGTTCTCCAGAACTGGGAAAGGCTTTAGAATGTTCTTTGGGAAATCAGAAGAATCGGATTATCAACAAAGCCAAAAATGAATAGGCAAGGTGCTAACTCCAAATGTGCTGGAAAACGTGTTTGCTGATTGGAGGAAGCTGATGAACTCTTTTAGAGCTCAGTGCTCAGGTATCATTTTAGAAGAGTCGTGTGCTAGATCTGTGACTTGATGTGGGAGAGAGCAAGTAATTCAGTGTCATCGGCATATGCTTCTGTTCTTATGGCCAGTTAGACATCTGAAGCCTTGTGATCTCATCCAGAATTACTGGCAGAGATGAGCCTTTCTAGCACTGTTTTACACACACACACGCACACACACACACACACACACACACACTCACACACACACAGAGTTTTAGAAAGGAGAACCACCTTGGTGTGGTCGTTAATGTGGGAGGTGATGTTATGAAGCACAGGTGAGGGAGTAGAACAATTGAAACAGAAGCAAGAAAAGTCAATAAGGGTCCGTTAATGAGCTCAGTGAGCATTGTAATCTTGTGGAACCCCCTGCAAAGTTGTTTAGAACCGGTCTTGGAATTTTTCTTTTTCTATCTTACAATCCCCCCCCCACCCCCCACCCCCCATGGAATCTGGAGAAGCTGGGGCATTTGCCCACTGACTGCTGTCCTGTTGGCTGCAGTGTGCCCCCTGTGATGTCAGTTTGCCACTCCCCTGCACAGCCTGGTAGCTCCTGGAGCGGCGTCACTGGCCTTGTGGAGGGCAGCTTGCAGGAGACTACCTGCGGAAGCTCCAAGTGAAGCCAGGGGCAGGCTGGGGGCGCAGGCAGGGCAGCAACAGTTTCTTCTCCACACACACCAGAAACACATACAGTCGTGTATTCATGTGTATGAGGACATGGTGAAATCAAGTGAAGTCTATCATAATAATAAGGACTCACTATTAATTTTGTTTATGAGAGTGGTGCATATACATCCCCAGATAGGACAGGAATGTAAAATGTATGCCACACTCAGCTGGATCCCAGGCCGAGGGGATTGGAATACAGTTGACTTAACTCTGAGCGTCCCAAGTTCATTGCTTCTTCTGAGGATCATGAGAGGTAGTCTGGTCATCACTGATGCATTTCTGATCCTGAGGCAGCCATTGACATCATATGGCCATTACTCTTGCTTCTCCCTTGCTGTTATTTTTATCTATTAAGAATGAGCACCCCTCTTGTAAATTGAAGGTCCAGCTTTTGTGCCTTGTTATGGCTGTGGGAAACTGCTGCGTGGGGCTGATCAGACTCCTCTTTATTCTTCACAGTAAGTCTGATGGGCAGAAACCAGGAGCTTTCAGACTATGCTGAGAACCAAGAAGAAGGGAAAGGGAAGACTTAGCAGGGGGTGTGCTTGCATGTGCCCAGAGCCCTGTGTTTGCTGAGTGCCAGGGAAGCACCGGGCCACACGCTAAGCAATGTGGTCACCTTTTTTTGTTCTGTTCCCATGGCTGCCGACCAACCTGCAGGTGCTGTTCTCCAACTACGTTTAAGGAAACTGCGGCCCAGAGTGGGTAACTACGTTGGTCGTGGGTGAATCAGGAAAAGCAGGCTTTTCCCCCCTCAACCTGACTTTCGGGTTATTAGTAAATGATTTTTTAGACATAGGCTGACCGTATTTCACGTTACATCCTGTAGCAAATTCCAAGATCCCGGGGTTATGGTTAATGAGGTACTGAGTTCACTGAAACAAAGGATACTTTCAACAGGCAGTTGCCTTCTGGCCCCAGGGTCTGTATCAGCCACTGCGGTAAGAAAACCTTGAGCCCGAGCTTATAGACTGTTGACTGTGATCATATCTTTCATTTGCCAAGCCTCTTTGCCGGTTCTGGTGCCACATGCTTTATATCAGGGGCATCCAACTTTTCGGCGTCTCTGGGCCACACATTAAATGCACAAACACTAATGAAAACTGATGAGCAACAAAAAAGGGTCCGTGCATAATTTTTGTGATATTCGCCACCAAGATAAGCAAAAATGTCCTCACATAATAACCCTAATTATGCAGCAGCCCTTTTGTTAATCTTTTAAAAATCGTCGAGCAGGTCCCAAGTTTGTGATCACTGATATAGAAATCATACATATCTTAGTAATAAAACATCATTGATTTTTAAAAATATGTTTTTGTTATAAAAGTAAAAGAAAAGAGGGCAACTTAAAGCCAGTGGGATGTTTGACGTTGTGTTTGAGAAACCAGTGCGTCGATACCCGTTTTGACAGGAATAGTTGCAATTCTCGGTTGCCAGGGGGCTCATCAGATATTTTGGTTTCAGTTTGACTCTTAAGAATGTGTTTCATTCTTAAAAACAGTTCCTTGCAAATATAGGTGGTGCCAAATAGCAATGACATGAATAATGTGTGATTGGGAAGCAAGTGGTATTTGTCCCCAGGAAGATGAGACCTGTAAAAGTCCAGTGAAGGGAAACGATCAGATTTTCCTTTACGTGAATGTCAGATTGCAGCTCTGTGCATTCCATTTGAAAATTGCCAGGTAACATATTAACATTGACTGAAAATGGAGTCGCAAATATAGCACAATATTAATTATTTTCCCAGAAATCTTGAAATCTGTTTTCAAATCAAAACGCAAGGCTGCCTACTTTTTGCTGTTCACAGGACTGTGTTTAGCCAACGTGTCGAAATGCATCAAACTGTTTGCCTTAATTTAAGCGTGCCGTGATCTCAGCTCCATGTGGAACGCTGTTATGGTTTGAAACGTGGTATTGATGAGTTGGTTTGCACCTTGAAGACGCATGTTTAACTCATTTAAATGAGCAATTCGATCCACTAAAAATGCTGAATCTGTAAGCCAGTTTTCATCGTCAACTTCCGGCACAAATTTGTTTTTTTGATACCATAAATGACTTAATAACATGTCACAAATCATAAAATCTTTTCAACTTTTGGCCCCAGCTTGCCCATCTTCTGAAAAGTAACTGATGTCACCATAGTCGGCATCAATACTTTTAAGGAACTCCTGGAGTTGGCGATGATTCAGTCCCTTGGCTCTTACGAAATTCAGTCTCGATGATTTGCATGATGTTATCCATTTTTAAAGCTTCTGTGCATAAATTTTCTTGATGTACTATGTGATGATACTTCACCAAGCATGAGTTTGGGGCGGCAATTGCATCATCTTCTGTTAATTTTATAAGACCCTCTCTTTTACCTGCCGTCGCTGAGGCATCCTCTGTAGCTATGCCAGATGGGTTGACAGTAGACAAGGAAAACTCTTTAACATATTTTTTACTGCTTCATGTAAATCTTTTGATTTAGCTGTGTCTTTCAATGGCACTCCAGAAGCCATTTCTTCAGTGACATCATATTCGTCATCGATGCCTCTAATAAAATGACAGGCCGAGCCCTATCTGTAGCATCAGTGCTCTCATCCGTCGGAAAAGCGTGGAATTGAAAATCAGCAGCTTTACTCTCCAAACGTCTTTCAATAGATTGTCCAGTTTCTTCACTTCGCCTGGCTACAGTCTGGTGAGACACACTGGTTTTAGAAATGCCCCCATTTTTTTCAGGGCAAATGGTATCTGCCATGCTTTCTACACGTTGCTTAATAAACTCGCCATCAGTAAATGGTGTTGACATTTTTGCTGTTAAGTATGACACCACATCACTAGCTTTTACAATAGCATCCGCTTGAGTTGTAACTTTTTGAAAAAATTTTTGTTGAGAAGACAAACTTTTTTCAGTTCCATTATTTTTTCCTTATAAGACAATCTTTCCTGTGCATTGAATTTGGCAGCATGTTCTTGCATATGATGCCTTTTCAAATTATAGTCTTTGAAAACATGCACAAATTCCCTACTAGAGTACCTCACTATTTGCCTCAACAGAAAGTAGTCACCCGTCCACTTTTCATTGAACAATATTTCTTCATCCGTAACTTTTCTTTTTTGGGATTCTTTTTTCTTTTGAGATGTTGTAGAAGCCATGCTGGGATTTAAAAAATAATAATAGATAAGGGACTTTATTTACTTTTATTATGAAAATTAATTCACAGGAAAGTAGATAGCAAGGTTTGGGCCCTTCCACAGCCCTCTCGGCTGCGGCTGCAGGGCAAGGCGGAGGGCAGACTGTAAAGCGGGGTGGGCGATGTATGAGGCGCTGCCGAGGTGTGGAAGTACCTTTAATAATCAAATAAAAATGCTTACCTCACTTCTAAATAACATTAAATGCCTAAGTTTGCAATGGTGGGTGGAAATATTATTGATAATCGCTGCCTCACTAAGTCACCACAAGCACCTGTAATGTCTGGTGGTGTCAATTCTACTGTCTGCCCTTGGAAGAAGACACACTGGAAGCCACACACCACCGTACAACTGAAGCCATGCATGCGTGCAAATAGCGAGAGCATGTATATGTTTATTTAACGTGACGTTGTCACACATAATCACAAAAAAAATCTCATAATGTTTTAAGTAGATTTACGATTTTGTGTTGGGCCGCATTCACAGACATCCTGGGCTGCATGCGGCCCGTGGGCTGTGGGTTGGACACCCCAGCTTTACATTGTCACCTTCTTTAGGAGGGAAACTAGGCCGTGAATACAACCCCCTGTGGTAGCAGGTGTAGAAAGTGCTAGTGCAAGACTCAGATCAAGACCCTTCGCAGGGGTGGACAGGTTATTCACGCCATGGGGCAGTTGTCCTGAGGGAACAAGGAAGGGCTGAATCCAGCCTGCCTTCTACTGTGGCCTCCATGGGGGCAGGCATCCCCAGGCTGGCAGCCTGCTGGGTGCAGCTGGCAGAGGGAATGCCCGTTCGTTCCCCTTCATCTCATGTGGTTTGTATGCCTCGAATGGGCTAGAGGCTTTATGTAGCTTATCTTCTTCGGGAAAACTTTCAAAATGGCTCTGGGGAATAGGTGTTATTTGCCTATTACTGTTTTATAGGTGGTGGAGAAAGGGAAGAACATATGGGAAGGTTAATTAAATATCTACTATGTGCTTAGACATTTCATATCAACTCCAAAAGGCAGTTTTATGGGTTTTGTTTGTTTGTTTGTTTAAATAGATGAGGTATTAGAAGCTCAGAGAGGTTAAATAACATGTCAGGCTTACTTAGGTAGTAAACGACAAACCTAGGATCCAGACCCAAACCTGTCTTATTCTGACTCCGATGCTCTTGGGCACTTATTAGTGTCAAAATTAGAAAAGATCAAGGAGGACTTCTTTAAGGCATCTTTTGAATATATATGTGTGTGTCTATATATGGTTACTGTGTATAATTTGGTCAATAGGGCATTACCATATGTGAATTAATGAGTTTTCTAAAAGATTTAAATAAAATAGCATGCAGATATCTCAGAAATTATGCCAAATAAAACTGACGCTTTGATTTATAGAACATATTCCTATACTAATATTAATGATCACTGAGCAGATTATTGGAAAGCTGGGAAGCTCTGTTGGCGTGTCACTTCTCTGTCTCCTGTGTCTAATAGTATACATGTCACTTCTGTGTCTCCTGTGTCTAATAGTGTACATGTCACTTCTGTGTCTCCTGTGTCTAATAGTATACATGTCACTTCTCTGTCTCCTGTGTCTAATAGTATACATGTCACTTCTGTGTCTCCTGTGTCTAATAGTATACATGTCACTTCTGTGTCTCCTGTGTCTAATAGTGTACTCAGTTGGGAGCACAGCACTGATAGCTTCTTGCCAGTCGGACCACGTCCGTTCTTTTTTATAATAAATACGCGGTCAAGATTGCACTGAGGCATCGACCGACGAAAGCGCGAGGCTGGTACTTTGCCTGGAGCCCTCTTGCTCCCTTCAGAGCGCTTCTGTGTTCATGGCGCTAGGTCATTGTCTGAGGGAGACCAGCGTGTGTGTGGCATTTTGACCTTTGCCACAAATGTAGAAATGGGACAATGCTGTTAATCTGTCACTAGGGCTGTGTGACCTTGAAGTAGTGAGTTTTCCTCTTTGAACCTCAGTCTTTTTTCCAACTATAAAACCAGGGACTTCACGTATGTATGATTTCTAGTCGTAAGTGAGGAAAATGTTAAAATATTTCCCGAATTGAGGACATTAAAAATCCCACAGACGGGTGACTTCGTTAGAAGGTGGCCATGCCTGCTTCTCAGAGTGTTTCTTAGAATGTCAAGTACGCTTGGCAAAAATATTTACCCCTTTGAACCATAGATCATAATATTTTTATCAGAAGGTTGTATATTTATTAACAACCAAGGAAACTGCTCCCCTAGCGGATGCGTCAAATCACAGAAGGACTTCCCCAGCCTGGTACCAGTATGCCCCCTCCTCCCAGTGAGGGTCCCGGCCACGACGGGCGCCGCTGTCGGTGCGCCTCTATCGGTGTGCCGCTATCAGTGTGCCGCTGTCGGTGCGCCGCTGTCGGTGTGCCTCTGTCGGTGCGCCGCTGTCGGTGCGCCGCTGTCGGTGCGCCTCTATCGGTGCGCCTCTATCGGTGCGCCGCTGTCGGTGTGCCGCTGTCGGTGCGCCTCTATCGGTGCGCCGCTGTCGGTGTGCCGCTGTCGGTGCGCCTCTATCGGTGCGCCGCTGTCGGTGTGCCTCAAGTTGGGGCCAGAGAAATAACACTTTCTTATGGAACAACAAATATTGTTGAGATAGTCAGGTCTTGATGTATATGATCAAAGTTATAGAGAGAGAAAATTTAAAACTTTTAAGACATAAAAGTTTCACCTTTTTGATGGATTTTCCCTCTCAATATAGGTAACAGTTTTTTTTTCAAAAAAGGAGTCTATGTAAGTACTAATTTTACTTAACTGCTTACTATTTATTAAGCTCCCTGTTGGATTTCAAATGACACCAAGTTCTTGTGCTCTGTTGTTAGTAATCTGGCATTCTGTGTTTGAGTGATGGAGATTCATTATTTGAATTTAGTGAAATGTGATAAAACTTTATTCATTAGAATGTAAGGGCGTCAGGGACAGAGTTACATTTGGCACTTGATAGTCTAAAGATAATCAGCAAAGAACAAGGTGGGTGACAGGGACTCATTCCTTCAACCCAAGGCCCCAGCAATATTAAGGACTTCTTAAGTAGGAGCTATGAAGTAAACTGAAATCCAGGAGTCAGTTGCAGGAATTAAGGCTGTTTTACTTTGCGGTTTAAGAGCCGACATATGCCAGTGTTTCCGTGAAAAGAAGAGACCTACCCAGAGGTGTAAGCTCTTTCTCCATCCCTCCTTTTCAGTGGTCAGTGTGACGCTTCCTTTTGTTGGGTCACTTAACCCGTAGCTGAACAGCCAGAGTCGCTCGACTTGCCCTCCTGCAGCTGCACAAGCACCTTTGGATCAATCAGAGGTGGCACTGGCTGGAACCGATGCTTACAGCCGAATTGTTTTCCTCCTCTTCCCTCCCAGCCTCTGGCTGGGTTTTAGTTGCATGGCAACCCATCTGCTGTGATAGCTGATGTCAGCTCATTTTCACTTAAACTTAGCCCAGGAAAGTTTTCACGATGGCACTTGAGTTTGTGCAATGCTGGGGAAGGCTCCAGTTAGTGTTACCAAATCATAATACTGCAGACTGATGGGCTCTGGCAGGCTAAATATAAATGCGGATGTCACATGGGATTAGCTTCCAGGACAATGTGGCCTTAGGGACTTTGTTTCTAACTTTTAGGAGCCTAGCAAATGAGCCTCAGCCGTATTCTATTTGCTGCTCAAGTTCTTTCTGCACTTTGAAGGAATAAGAAGTGTCCAAAGTTACCCTAACTCCTGAATATTAGCATTTATCCAAATTCTTGATATGGATGTTTTGGAAGACGGGCCAACATCTTACCTAGGTGCGTAGGCAGCAATTGGGAGGAAAGAGTGTATAGGAAGTATTCTAACAAGTGAAAGACATGACTTCTGTACGCCACCAGGGGGCAGAAGGGAGTTTTAGCTTTTTCTCACCTGTGACTATCCAAATTTCTGACAATCCATGGCAAAATTCAGAGGCACATTTGTAAACAAATTATCCTCAGCCCATTACTGCATCAATCATCCTGGTTATAAAGACAGGGTCTAGTTGGTGTGCTCAGAGCCAGTGTGGCCCTGTCTGTGCAAAAGGACGTACATAATATTGAATTCTTCATGCCTCAAAGGGGACAACAGTGTGGGACCCAAATAGCAACACCACTTCGAATCGATTCAGATCTTAATCACTAATGACAATACAGCATTTCCGATTTTTCCCACTTATGGTATATGACACTTTAAATGCTAGAATGAAAGAATATTTGAAATAAAGATGAGTAAATTCTTTGATTGTCAAATGTTTCTCCATGTAACTATAAAACAGTGGAAATGATTTCCATAACCTACCCTGGCTTCTAAAAAGTCGGGCTTATCCTTTCAGAGCAACTCGGGGGGCGGCTGTGTGCCGCTGTAAAGATGAGGTTAACACGGAAACACGGTGGCAAGAAGTGAATCTCGGTCTTAAGTCCTGGTTGTTAACGTTTGGCTTTTGAAAACACTTAAAAGGAACATAAATTTCCCATGCTGATTTGTAACGAAGACTGTTTTTGCTTGGGTAGTATGTTAGTGTCTTTTTTTTCCCTGGCTTTTTTCTTTTTTTATAGCATGTTGGTGTCTTAACTTGGGTTCCTCAGGAAGCAGCCCCTGAAATGGAGTTGGGATATTTATCAGGCAGCAGCCTAGACTCTGCAGCTGTGGAAGGAAGGGGAGGGAAGCAGGACAGGCAGAGGAAGAAGCTGGATCTCCCTGCAGGCCCAGTACTAGCCTTAACTGACTCCACCGGCATCTCTGGATTCAAGTGGCTCTTCAGAGTCGCTTGAACTGGGGCAGTCCCACTCTGATCAGTTACTGGGTGTGTGCTCTCCGCCCCCACCCCAGCCACAGGGCATGACCTTGGTTGAGGTGGCTCTTTGCAGCTAACACAAGTCATCCTTCACTGAAGAAGGGTCTGGCTGGCTCATCATAACACAAGTTGTGTGAGAAGGAGTCCAAAAAATCAGGTACACTGGATTTTCTTTTTGATAAATCGACTCTTTAATGTTGGATAACTTATCGATTGCTTTAAAAAGAAAATTATAGCTTATTGTATTTCAATCCCTATGGAAGGAAGTGGTACTAAATAAAAGACTTTTATGGTTAATGTGGTTTGAAAGATAGGATTTTAAAGGATGAAAAAGAGGACTTTTTTATAAATCAGTGTTAAGTTCTGAAATGCAGTGGTAGCATAAATACATACATATGGCTTATTTATTTGCATTGGGGTTGTCCTCTGAATGACAAACTGTTGATTAAAGGTAATCTCAATGCATAATGGAATTGTAGTTTGTGGTGGTGCTTTGCAATCCATGGGAGAAGCAGTTAGATAAGTCACAGAGAGTGATGCGGGCAGTCTCCCGGGTGATGGAGCACAGGCAAGTGTCCTACAAGAGACTGGAGGCGGGGAGGTGCGCTCGTGTGTGGTTCTGGAGCAGCCACTCAGGTCTGGCCTGTGTTCCAGCACTTTGTCTTCCATCCCTGTTAATCCCCCCGAGCCATTTATCGTTCGGCCGTCGAGGCAGTTGTGTGCCCCTGTGCCGGCCCCATACATATTGGCGACATGGGTCTCACTCAGAGAGCTCAGAATATCATCAAACAGTCACATCTGTTATATTACCACCGATCTCATCAGAAAAGTGTACTGTTTGGGAAGATGTGAAGCTCATAATACAGATGACTTTTCTAAAAGTTAGTCTTTTTATTGAAAGCTCCAAATTTTTTCATTGGCAATAAATATTTCAGTTGTTTTCATGAATACAATGCTCCTTGTGGTCATTTTTTATGAAGACGTCTATCAAATACCTGTCTGAATACCCATATTTTATGGATTGTTTTTGAAATTAAAAATGGGGTTCCCTGAACAAAGCAGCTAATTTAGGCCACAACTCAGAGTCACACGTCACACGAGTGCTTTATTTATTTATTTTTTTAATATGTTCATTGATTTTAGAGAGTGGGGGTGGGGGGATGGAAAGAGAGACAGACAGACAGAGATGTCAATCAGTTGCTTGTCTCCTGTACGCACCCTGACTGGGGATCGAACCTGCAGCCTTTTGGTGCACAGGACGGTGCTCCAACCATCCGAGCCTCTTGGCCAGGGCATGAGTGCTTTCCTTAGAGACAGCTTTTGTGTTTCAGCACGAAGAGGGTGTAAGCGTTGGCGCCACTGTCTTGACTAAGGCGAAGAGGTCAGCAGCTTTGCCCTCCATTGCTTTTGTGCCGCCCACTCAAGTGTCTATGCAGTGAAAAGGCAAACAAGAGTGTTAGTATTCTGGAAACAATCACAACCTCCCTGCCCCAAGAAAGTGTCCCACTCTCAATGTCCATATTGACTTCCGCTGGTATAGAGAACCGTTTTAAGCAGGGAGAGCCTGGGGATGGAGACTGCTTTGGCAGGAGACCAGAGAGTCTGGCTTTGTGTGATGGCCGCAGAGCTGGAGAACCGGGAAGGAAGAGTTGAACTTGCCAAGGTTTTTGGCCTGAGTGACTGAGTGGATGGCAAAACCATTAACCAAGGTGATGATTGGGGATGGGGGAGCCCTGGTTTATGATTGAAAATGATACTGCTGTCACTGAGGGAGAGGAATCTATCACAGTTCCCCCCTTGGAAAAGGAGGGGTTCACTGTTCATGGACAATGAGTCATGGTTTTTGGAAGCTCCGCACATCCTGTCTTGTGCGTAAGGCTCCTGTGTCTGTGCTTCCTATAATAGTACTTTTCTCTTTCTGTTTGTAGGAATGGTGCAAAAGCTGGACCAAAAACTTCCAGTGGCCAATGAGTACCTGTTGCTCTCAGGAGGAGTCCGGGAAGGTGTGGTGGACCTGGACTTAGATGAGCTTAATATCTATGCCCGGGGGACTGACTATGACATGGACTTTACCCTTCTGGTGCCAGCCCTTAAGCTGCATGACCGTAACCAGCCTGTGACACTCGATATGCGCCACTCAGCCTTGTGCCACTCTTGGCTGAGCCTCCGGCTCTTTGATGAGGGGACGATCAGTAAATGGAAAGACTGCTGCACCATTGTGGATCACATCAACGGTGCCACCAACTACTTCTTCTCCCCAACCAAAGTGGCCGACTGGTTCTACGACTCCATCAGCATCGTCCTATCAGAGATACAGAAGAAACCCCAGCGAGGGATGCCCAAGGTGGAGAAGGTAGAGAAGAATGGGACCATCATCTCCATCATTCTGGGTGTGGGGAGCAGTCGCATGTTGTACGATATTGTCCCTGTGGTCTCGTTCAAGGGCTGGCCTGCGGTGGCCCAGAGCTGGCTCATGGAGAACCACTTTTGGGATGGGAAGATCACTGAGGAAGAGGTCATCAGTGGGTTTTACTTGGTGCCTGCTTGCTCCTACAAGGGTAAGAAGGACAATGAGTGGCGGCTGTCCTTTGCCAGGAGCGAGGTGCAGTTGAAGAAGTGCATCTCCAGCAGCCTCATGCAAGCTTACCAGGCCTGCAAAGCCATCATCATTAAACTCCTATCGCGGCCGAAGGCGATTAGCCCCTACCACCTCCGGAGCATGATGCTCTGGGCCTGTGACAGACTTCCTGCCAACTACTTGGCTCAGGAAGACTATGCAGCCCACTTTTTGCTGGGCCTCATCGATGACCTGCAACACTGTCTGGTCAACAAAATGTGTCCCAACTATTTCATCCCTCAGTGCAACATGCTGGAGCACCTGTCGGAGGAGACGGTCATGCTCCAGGCGCGGAAGCTGTCTTCTGTCCGCTCCGACCCCGCGGAACACTTGCGCACAGCCATCGAGCACGTCAAGGCCGCCAACCGGCTGACGCTGGAGCTCCAGAGGCGGGGGAGCACCACCAGCATCCCCTCCCCGCAGTCAGACGGAGGGGACCCCAACCAGCCCGATGACCGTTTGGCCAAAAAACTGCAGCAGTTAGTGACTGAGAACCCGGGGAAGTCCATCTCTGTCTTTATTAACCCTGATGATGTTACAAGGCCCCATTTCAGAATTGATGATAAATTTTTCTGAGCATTTTGCTGCCTTGTCCCCACCTCTGGTTCTAAAACTGTCATCACGTGTCGTGTGGTTTGCAAGCTGTCTTTTCGTTTTTTACATTTCCAGCCTAGATTGGATCTGTTAAGAACACATTGTAAGTCTCCTGTTTCTGCAGGATAGAGCAGGCTCTGAAACAGTATATTACTATTTCATATTCTGCCTCCGGTTCTGTTTACTTTTTGTAGTTATTGTCACATAGTTAGTTTTTGTTTTTTAAGGAGAACTTGAGCCATAGGTGAAGATGCCCATGACTTTTGCTTTTTGCTACTTCAAACTTTATGCAGATTTTATTAATGGGAATGGGGAAACAGACCTCTTCTGACATATAAGGATTCTGTTATTTTTGTTTTGTTTGTCTTTATTTTTTTTTAATTAGCTTTCATCACTACAGATATTTGAGAATCACCTGCACATGGGAACTACCTGGTACATTAGCTGGATCGAATTCCTTTGCCCAGTGGCCAGAGTCGTTTCCCCTTTTCCAACAAGCAACGTTAGACTTTGAAAGTGCAAATGCTACAACTTCTGTTTTGGAGCAACTGCATTGAATGTAATCGTCCTCAAATCAGAACTTCGGAGGTTTGGAGGGTGTGTTTGATAACTTTCCAAACAGAATTGAGGTTTCCAAATGGTAGTTTTAGTGTGTGTAATTATTTGAAGCCTTATTTAAACCTTCTTAAAGAACATACCATTGTTATTGTTATTTGCACTAATGAAATCTTGGCCATTGTCAGAGTCCCAGTGTGTGTTTCAATATACTTTGATGTCCTCTGTTGAAATGCGATCTTTTTTTTTTTTCCCATTTAGCCCATTTCTCTCAAGCACTGGAATGATTCTTTCCGTTTGTTTAGCTCTCCTTTAATCCTGGGCTCCTGTTTTGCCCTCTTTGATATTCCTGGTTCCTATCTTACTGAGAGAAGTTTTTAAAGCTTTATACCTGCTGGGTGACTTTATCTGAAACTGGGGAAAATATATACTTGATAGAATAGGTGTCTTTGTATGCATTTCTTTTGGGGTGATAGAGGTAAGCTTTTTTTGTAAAGTCTCTTTGCTTCTACTGAGAGTTTTGAGGAAAACTGGCAGAAGGATTTATAATCCCCGAGCAGAAGACGTCATGCCTGTCCAAAAGCAGGTTTGCTACAGAGCAGGAGCCAGGACACGTCTGTGGGCAGCGGCCTTGGTGTAGAGCCATCCCGTCGTCACGAGTGGAATTTCCTGCCAGATTGAGGTGCCACGGGCATGGATTCCCTTTTGGTGTGGACTCGTTGCCAGCTGTGGGGTTTGAGGTCAGGGGCCTGCTCACCTCCCCAAGTGACTGGGATGTCTGCTGTTGCAAAGGTCAAGCAACATTTTGGTTTTGATCTTGAATGTCCAGACTTAGAGAGACCCGACTGAAATCGGGCATATGCGGTCTTGGGTTTTTGCATGGGAATTAATGTAATGTTTATAAATGAAAATGAAATCATTCAACCATCTTAAGTCAAACACAAAAATGATCATAATAAAAGAAACGTACTGACCTTGGAATTTTGTTGTTGCCGTTGTTAGTTTTTAACCTGGAAACTATTTTCTTATTAGTAATCCTAATAGTAAATTTCAGTGAAGTTGGGGCTTACTAATGTCTTTGAGGCCAGTTGTTCATGGAGCAAAGTTCCTTTCTCCCCTTTCCCTAATTTTCTAACTAGCATCTACCTATCTGCCACATAATCTATGTCCTTCTTGGGAAATGACTTTATCCCATGCTCCATACTGCACCCTGATGGGTATAGGCCAATGGACATCACCGTTTCCCTGGCCGCAGTCATTACCTAGGGATTGGGCATGAACTGTAAGCTGCTCCAATCAGGGATGTGCTCTGGATTCTAGCTGGGGATGCTAGGCAGACCGTGCACTCTGGATATGGACGAGGAAGCACTTGGCCTCTATCCCTGTGACAGCTATCACTTAATCATGACTAGAGCCAGTCTGAGGACGAAACTGGCATTGGGTGACACTATGGAGAGGTGGGGCAGCGGGGAGGGTAACACGGTTCACCAGACTCTGCCTCCCCATCCCAAGTCTGAGACTTCTCCTCCTTCTGGACTTTCTACTTAAATGAGTCAACACTTAGTTCTTTTAGCAATTTGAATATGGTTTAATTCATCAAAATGTTTAAAGTGGTAGACCAAACTATTTCAGTGCATTTAATCTGTTTAAGTTGATATGTATCTCTTCTTTCTGAGGATGGATATCAAGGGTATCCATATAGTTTATCTAAAGGCTGGTTTACGCTGAATTAATTAATTCCAAAGACTAGTGTAGCCTCTAGAACTCCTAAATATGTACCTAGTGAAGTCTTAAAATTTATTACACTGGTCATTATGCTAAACTTCCTAGGTTAAAAGACATTGTCACAAACCACTGCAGAAGCAAACATTCAAAGGCATTGAGCTCCCTTAAGCTCAAGTACAAACTGCTGTACCTGTGCTTTGAATTGGCACCTCAAATACAATTAGCAACACTTGCGATATCTTAAATGCTGTTTGCATATGACATCTCATTACAGGTGTGATAAGAACCTAGCTCCAGCAATCCTTTTGGCCCCTCTTTTTCCTTTTGCCGCCTGTAGTTCTAGTGAAGAACCCTACAAATTCTTGGTTAAACTTTATTGAAACGTCCAGAGGCCCCTGGCATCCAGTAATTTTCAAACTTTCTTTTTCAATCCCTCGAATTGCTTTAAGTGCTATAAACCTAAGACATTGTTGAAGGTAGGTGGAAATAGGGTGTAGGCTGATACCTTTCCTTGTCTGACACTTAAAAAACCATTGAATTACTAATCTCGTCTTCTCATTGGTTAATGTCACTTCTGTTTCAAGTGCAATATGAAATACCTTAAGGCTGGAGTTATAATTTCAACACTACTTATGACCTTTTTTAGCTGTGGGAATTTACAAGCTGTAACTCAACAGGTGTTCGATTCTCTGATGAGACCTGGTTTCACTTATTTTTAGAGTAAATTATTCTCTACTCTCCATCTTTGTCATCTGATATAGAAGATCCCAAAATGCAAGTATGGATTAGTTTTAGAGTGGATGAATGGATGAACCCTAATCCAAAATAGGACATTCCCTGAAATTACTGTACAGAATTGTTTCAGAGAAAATGAGAAGCAGGTGCACTTCGCTAATTGTACTTTCAGGTGGGGATGTGAGGAAGCAGGAAGGCAGGCGGCTCCCAGGACCAGTGAAGAGTCCTTACTGATTTCTGCCCCTCCCCCTTCCCACACACCCCTTCCCATCGCTGATTGGCGGTTTCTTTAGGGAGGCTGTGTTGTCACACTTCCTGGGAGGATCAAGTCCACTGGCTGATTGTTTGGGATCAGGTCATTTACCTTGCCTAGGAAGCCTTCCTGCCGAGCAGTTCAGCCTTGGATGCCATTGCTGAGAAGGAAAAGGAAGCTTGTGCTTCGCAGCAACTGTGAGATTCCAAGGTCAGGGGGCTGCCTGCTGCTCCAAACTCTGCTGTGGTCTTCCAGGATGTACCAGAACTTGTGTTCTAACCAGCTCTCCCCAGAACCTCTTCCCTTGAATTGTCCCCTAGCTTCGTGTATGGCTGTATCATTTCTCAGCTGGTCATTAATAGGGGTCAGGAAGATCTTTATTCCACACTCCCTGTATGCTGACCTGGAGGGTAAAACTTTGCCGTTAAATGCTGTTAACTACTATTTATACTAAAGGAAGGATGAGCATCACTTCCTGTTACTGTTGCTTTGTTAATATCAGGTAAATCCATATGTGGTTTTTTTTTAAGATTTATTTATTTATTTTTTAAATATATTTTATTGATTATGCTATTACAGTTGTCCCATCTCCCCACCCACCCCTGCCCTGCACACCCCTTCCCGCCCACACTCCCCCTCTTTAGTTCATGTCCATGGGTCATATATATGAGTTCTTTGGCTTCTACATTTCCTATACTATTCTTAACCTCCCCCTGTCTATCTTCTACCTACCATTTATGCTTCTTATTCCCTGTACCTTTTCCCCCCTCTCTCCCTGTGCACCCCCCCTGATGATAACCCTCTGTGTGATCTCCGTTTCTGTGATTCTGTTCCTGTTCTAG